>VYZS01068515.1:16878-44512 GCA_013400695.1 Neodrepanis coruscans | reverse complement strand
GCGGCGGCGGCAGCCCCCGCCCCGCCAGCCCGCCCAGCCTCCGGGACGGCAGCGCCGCCGGAGCGTTGCCCTTTTAAGCTGTAGCCCCACTTGCCTCCTCCCCGGCTCCCGGAGGGACTCCGGCAGCCGACACCGACCGACCGACCGACCGGCAGACCGACCTCCGTCCTCGCCTCGCTCCCGGCGGCGGCTGCGGACCGAGCTGCCGAGAGCCCCCCAGGGCAGCGGCGCGGCCACCGGGCTGCCCCTGCCGTGCCCCTGCTGCTCGGGGACCATGGGATGCTGCACCGGCCGCTGCACCCTCATCTTCCTCTGCACTTTGCAGCTGGTAAGTGGAAGCGCTCGGGACTGGGGGGACACGGTGGAGGACGGTGGGTTCGGCTCCCCCGGGACGGAGCCGGGAACAAAAGCCCCCCCAGCGCCTCGGTGCTGCCCGGGCAAGACTCCGCTCCCTCCGGAACTTCGGCTCGGAGGTGGAAGGTGGAGGTTTGTCGGGGTACGCGCCGGGGGGACGCTTTGCTGCGCCGGGAGGGTTTGCTGATGCCTAAAACTAAGAAAGAAAAAAAAATCCCCCCAAAACAGGTAGTTTCAATTATAAAGTTGGTGCTTCTAAAACACAGCTGAAAAAAAGAAAATCACTCTGTGAAAGGAGTCCCGGCGGCTCGGTGGCGATGTTGCAAACCAAACCAAACTTCGTATGTGCAAAAACCCACCCGTATCTTCAGCCTCTTTCATGCCCGACTGTAAGAAAAGGTCCACCCGCATCCCACCCTGCTCGCCTGTATCCCGACCTTCTGGTGTTTGTGCTGGCTTGGAATAAATTATTTCAAACCACCTTGGGATAAAGTGCTTGGATAGAAAGTGCTTATTAATATACATATATTTTTGTAGGAATAAACTTTCCAGTGTGCAAAATGTGTGAACCCTGGTGGGCACGGGTTGGTCCCTGGTGGGCACGGGTTCCTGGTCCTCATGACATCTGCATAGATGATAAACAAAGGTCTGGTTGTTCCCTGAGTGTCTGCTCATCCAGCCTGGATCTGGAGGGTCCCCTTCTTGTCAATAGCTAATGGGCTCCAGGGCTCCTCCAGCCTTAAAAAGGAAATGACAGCAGCTAGGCATTTGATTTCGTTTACAGCTTCCAAATTTGCTTTATTTTTGAGCATTAGCCGCGCACAGGAAAGGGCAGGCTTCCTGCAAAGTTCTGTTGAATAGTTTGCTGGTGCCAAGGGGTGAGTCTGGTTAAAACTCTTTGTTTTGGAGTTGGATACTGTGACAGCGCAGTGTTTTCCGTGCAGGGACCGCGAGTGGGCACTGGGCTGAAGGTGGGAGAGGAAAACTGGAACCTGCTAGTTTTGAAATGATACCATCAGCCTCAAATTGAAGGGGATGAGGGTGGGGAATGCACCCCAATGAACTCTGACTGGCACAATCGGAAGATGCGGGTGGAAGATTTGATTTGTGGTTAAACAAAATGCAGAATAGAAGTGGTGGGGTTTTCTTTCACAAAGCGTCTTGCTCAGCATATTTATGAGGGAGTTGAATGGCTGGGGAGTGTATTTAGCCTCTTGGATTATTTCTTTTGATTTTTCACCCGTGATCACAGAAGAAAGAAGCTATACCCTGTATTACATTGGAAATTGGCATCTCAGCACTCACTGTCTCTTAAACCCATCACTATGTCATCCTGCTTTAAGACTCACACTTGCACACCGGGGTAAAAAAAAAAAAAAAAAGAATGAGAAAGAGAAAAAGCCATGAGCTGCTGGTACTGTTCTGATTTCTGACAAGCGTGGGAGTTTTCTTGTATCCAAGATACAGGGACAAAGAACCCCCAGCATTTTATTTTCCTTAAGACCCTCCTCCTTGAAGAAAAGAATCAGTTTGGCTCATTCTTAAGCAAGTTTGGATGCCTCAGCCATAGCAATTTCCCATGGCACTTGCTGGGTGAATTGGTAGAGCTGGAAAAATGTGAACTATGGTGAGGGAATTTCTGGAGCTGCCCTCCAGTGGGGGTGAGGTCAGGAGATCCTGGCCAGTTCCCAGCAAGTTCTTGGGTGAGGACAAGATCCAGTGTGGTGCATTTTTATTTATTTTGTTATTTTATTAAGCAGTCTTTGTCTGTAAATCATCACATCACTTCCCCATCCATACAGCCAAGTGACATGCAGGGCTCGCTGCTGCTCAGGGTGGGCTCTGCTAAGACAAAACACTGAAGAGATCAGGCCAAGATCATCAATAAATTATAATGATGTGAACTTCCTTTGTTCCTCTCATGTCTCTGCTCAGCTTCATTTGATACTTTGAACCCTTCACAGCCTTCCTTGTTTGTTACCAACCTTCATGTCTCCCACTACCGAAGTCCCAGGGGTGAAATCCCGGCTCCTCTGTGGATGTTTTGCCTCTGACTTGAGTGGGGAGAGGATCTCAGTGCTGGGGTCTCCCAATTTAGTTCTGCATCACACCCCTGAGTTCTGTTATATATTGTCGTGCCTGCTCCTCAGAGCTTCACTGGGGCTTTTTATGTGTTGAATGGAAACGTGAAACAGCCCTCCCAAAAGCTCAAATTAGAGATTTCAGTTGCCATTCTTCACAGAGATTGTTTTATTATTAGGTACAAGTAGTTGAGTGAGTGTGTGGGGAAGTGTTTGCACACTGAAGTCTAAATGTTTCCCTGGAAAAAAAAGGCAGCAAACAAACATATTCATCATTGCAGTGTGTGTTCCCAAAGAAAAAGTTTGTGATCCAGCTGGAGAGAGCAGAACAACGTGTGAATTCAAGGAGCTGCTACACAATGCGAATACCAACGAGATCTTCAGCCCCCCATGGGCTGAGCCTCGTGGCACTGAGAGAGGAGGAGAGCATATGCATCTGTCTGAAGAAAATCAGGGCTGACTCCCCGGTGGTTTGCTAATCAAGGGGGGAGGGAAGGCTGTAGTTTGAATAAATAATTTGCCGTGCTCCAATTTTAGATTATTGTTTCCTTCAAACGTCCAGGTTAGGCTCGTGCTTTGCCAATCGGTGCTGCAGGGAAGGTGCAAGAAGGTTCTGGCTCTCCCTCGCTCTGGTCCTGGTGTGCATCACTGTCCTTAATCCTTCCCTTTTTCCCAATCCAGCCCTACCTGCAGCATAAGTTTGGGTGAAGGTTAGCCCAGGTCAGGGCCACACTGCAAACGGGCTTATCCTCAGCCGTGGATGGCATGGAGTCAGAAAGGTGATGGGGTGTTTTTGTAGAGTTTGTGAATCCCAAGGGAATTGTCATCTCCACATTCTCACTTTGCCTGAACCTTTCTGCCATCCAGGTGCTGGTGTTACCTACAGCAGATCAGCCTTTTCTCATCCCTCCCAGCCCTTGGGCAGATGTGTATTAAGAAACAAGAGCAAAGTTGAAACGAGCCATAGGCCTCCCCAGGAAAAAATTGTGACTCTGTCAGGGAGCCTTTGTAGTGGGTTAAGAAATGTCCCTTGTAGAAATTAAGATTGAAAAAGGTTTCCCAGGGGCAGGATTTCCAAAGCCAAGTGGTATGACAGACTTGCACCCGGCAGGACTGTGGACTGGATGGGTCGTGGTGAGAAACCACAAACCAGGGCTGTGTCTCGGGCAGCGAGACATTAAATAATCATTGATTTGCTTCTTTCCTTACTGCCAGTGTGAGATTGCACCCAAACGGTGTCTTTTCTGGAGCAGTAAGTGATTGTGCACCGGAGGCACTATGTGAATTTATTTCCACCGACCATGGAAAAATTCCCTCCCTCCCTGTGGCCTGTCCCAATAAATCAAACAACTGTAGTTTCTTTACATTCTGTCCATGGATTGAGAGCTCAGATGCCAAGCAAAGCCTGGAGACAATTTTACAGATACATTATAAATCCCCCTAGAATAACAGCTTCTAATGGAAAAAGTGACTAATACTTCAAATGAGCATAGAACAAGGCACCCTGGGATGGGACTGCACATTGAGTCTAACCAAAAGTAACTATATACCTTTATTTATTTATTTTCTTCTGCTCTCTTTCCGACTTGTTCCTTCCTCAGTGATTCCTTTTTAATCTCCTACAGAGAGGGGTGACCAGTTCTGGAAGCTATTTGAAACCAGCACAGATCCTTCTCTAACTTTTCTTTTGTAGTCAGAGTGGTCATGTCAATTTGACTGAGGCATAAAAGTGATGTAGAGCATGCAGAGGGTGATGGCAGAAGGCAGGATCTGGGGAAAAAAAAAAAAGGTTTAAGTTAAAATAGATGGACTAGTTAAAATAGGTGGAATAGAGGGATATTTTACAAGGGCATGTAGTGATAGGACAAGACAGAATGGCCTTAAGTTGAAAGATAGGTTTATGTTGGATACTGGCAAGAAATTCTTCCCTGTGAAGGTGGTGAGGCCCTGGCACAGGTTTCCCAGAGAAGCTGTGGCTGCCCCATCCTTGGAAGTGTTCAAGGCCAGATTGGACAGGGCTTAGAGCGACCTGGGATAGTGGAAAGCATCCCTGCCCATGGCAGGGAGTTCAAACAAGATGATCTTTAAGGTCCCTTCCAACCCAAACCATTCTATGATTGTATGACTTGATCAGATCAGCAACTGTGGGCAGCAAGAGGGAGGGTGGCAGAGCATCCTCCTACCCAAGGTGAGGAGCAAGCAGAATTGTGACATCTAAGGGCTGTAGAAATGATTTGCTTGGCTTTCTCCTGTCCATCCCAGGGCTATTTTGAACCAGAGGCTGGGTGAGGAGAGCAGAACCTGCCTCTTCCCTCCTGCAGCTGCCTCTGGAGCCGGGACAGAGTTTGCCTCTCCTGAGGGAGCTGTGAGCCTGCACAGCTGCGGTTTGGCTGAGCACAAAGCCTTGGAGGGAAGAGCAGGTGCAAGGGGAAGCGCAGAGTCCCTTTGCTCATCACGCTGCTCAGGACCCCTCCAAAATTACCTTGTGCTCTCCCCAGCTGTTTATCTTTTCCATGGTTTGTGCTTAAATTATAATCCCTCTAGGGAAGGGGCTGTCTTTCGTGGATATGCACAGCACCCAGCACTGTGACGGCTCAAACCTTTCCTGAAGTCCTTGAACAATACTCCAGGCTAAATAAGAATGTAAGTCGAAAGACTACGTTTGACAGATGCTGTCTTCTCCGTGTCTTTTCCAGACAAAGGAAAATTAAAGCTGTGCCAATAATGGAGCTCGTCAGCATTTTCCACTGAAGCTGACTTTCAGTAGAAACCTGGGGATTTGACTAAATGAATATTTTCATGAGAAGTATCTGCTTTCCATAGGCAATCCTGAGTTATTCTCCCAAGTTTTGGCCAGAATATTTTGGCAAAAAATCAAAAATGTGCTGGCAAATGTTTGCTGTGCTGGCGAACATTTTTAATTTTAGAGTAGTGGAGATTTTCTTACAAAAAGACGAGTTTTTGCATGAGATTTTTCTTTTTTTCCACCTTTTTTCCTGAGCAGCTGGAGTCTGCAGCACAAGAGCAGCACAAGGGAGGAGCAGTTGGGGTCTGTGATTCAGACATGTTTCAACCATGCCCCGTTGCAGATCTCCAGTCTGCCCACATCCGTATTTCCCATCGTGGTGGTGGAGGTTGCAGATGACTCACAGGAACTATCCTCTAACCAAACCCATTCAGACCAGGAATGAGATTTGGCCAAAGCCAAGCCAAAAAGCAGCTGAGGGCAGGGTGGTGTTGAAGTCAACTCTCCTTGGAGAACTGGGGCTTTATTTTGGCTGACACAGATATTTGTTGACCACTCTCTGATTTCTCCCAGCCGCTCTCTCCTCTTTTGCCTTTCCCTCTTCCCCCTCTTCAAGCACCAGGGCCATACAAGAAGAGAAGGAGCTGGTTTTCCCCAATGGGGTCCCTCTCCCCCTGGCTTGTGTGGTGTTAAAGGAGCTGACGTTGCTCCATTGTGTGCTAATAATATATGGAAACTCAGATCATTTTGGCTGGGGTGCAAAATGGAACTCTTCCAAGAATCTGCGCCAGGGGCCTAAAAGTATGAACTCTTGGAGAACAAACTGGATAACAAAGGACAGATTGTCATCGCTTTTCTTCAGGAAAACCTTGGACAAGCTCATTGCTTTTTGAGCATAACAAAATGCATATGATCTAGTGAGTAGCAAGTGCCCCAGCTACAGCATTCCCTTTCCCATTTAGAAAACGTTGGGTCTGAGATCAGTAAAACTGAACTTTTCTTTCTTATTAAGAAAAGAAAAAGGCAAAAAGCAAGGATAGTTTGTGATTTAATGTCCTTATGCTTGTGGGATTCCATTTGTCCCCAGTCTTCCTGGGCTGCAGTAGATGGGATGAACATACCCAACTGCTCAGGTTCTGTCTGTGTGTTTTGTAGTTAGCGAATTTTCAGCCAACTGGAAACTTTTGTCTCCAAAGCAGTGCATTCTTCTCCCGTTCCCTATATGCAGAACACAAGGAAGGAAAAAAAGTACGTTTCAGGACAGGAAAAAAAATGCTCTGGCATTTGGCAACGTTTGCTGAAAATAATGGGGGTATTTACTGTGCCAAACCCCAAATATTTTGAACTTTTACAGAAGCTTGAAAATACTTCTGAAAAAAGTCACCCTAAAAAGATGTTGTTTTTTTACTGGAGTTGTGCACTCTGGATGTTCTCATCTTCCAGATATCTCTGACATCATCATGTATCCCCCAAACTCAGCTCATGGTGGGATTTAAGGGGAGAAGCCCTTAAAGAGAAAGGACAGGTTTGAGTGTTGCTGCAGGGTGGTGCCTTGATGCGGTGACTCATCTGCTCACAGGCCAGTGGTTTGGGGTATTTTTGTTGTAGAAGGAAACTCAATAAATAAACAGCCTGTGGAAATGGAAATCTGAGATACTTTGTAATTATTCCAGAGTCATAATCTTACCTTAAAGTTCATGAGATTTCAGAATAAACAACTTCTGCTTTGCTTGTTTATTGATAAGCGTCAGAATCTTATTTCCTCTACTCGACAGGGATAATAGTAGGGTTTGCAAAAGTAAGGATTAATAGCACTAACAAGTAGGAAATCTGTAGTAGTAAAGTAATAATAGGAAAATAGGTTAATAGTAGAGAGGGGAAAATCTGAATTGAACTGAAATATTTGGCAGAAATCTCTGAGACGGTGTTTCAGCAGAAGTGCTGCTTCTCACCAGCAGGTTGGAATTGTCTCGTGTTGGGCACAGAAAGTCAAAGTTGGTGTTGCTCTGACTCTTCCTGGCTTAGCCAAACCCTGGGCCCACATATGAGTGTCCTGTGAAGAACAGAAGTTTTATTTAGCTCTGTGTTTTGAGGCTTCACAGAGTAGAGAGGGGCAAGCAGCAGTTTTCTGCTAGGGCAAGATCAAGATCTTCTTCCTTGTCTTTGCTGTAGCTCATGAACATCAACTGTCTTTTCCAAAGAATGCTTTTTGGTCTATTTTCCACAAGGATTTTATTGCCATTTTCCTAGTGTGTATGGCACATTCTCAGCACAGCTGCTTCTCTGTCAGGATGTTGGACACAAATACGTTGTTTATCATGGAATTGTACGTCCCAGGTTTTCTCTCAAAGGTGAGGGTTCATGGAAACTGGGAGTGCAGCTTTACTGATCCCCCTTCCACCATTGCCCTGGGTGTTGTTTGGTGAATCTAGGTTTAGTAATTGAGATGTCAGATTCCCTGACACCTCTCAGCTTAAAGGATGATGGTGTGGAAGCAGTGACCTCCACTGCCATCTGCCTGGGCTTAATGAAAATATACTGTGGGAATCGAGGCAACAGCTTGTCTTCATCACCTGCTCGAGGAAGGCAGGCATCAGGAGTTGCTGTGCCAGCTTCCTTTGCCACCTTTCAGTGACTGGCCAGCCCTGCAGGCAGCTTCCCACCTGTTCCCTGGGCTCTCTAAGGCCAGCAAAATATCTGATACTGGCTTTCTTCCCTCTTTTTCTTTTTCCCCTTGATTTTTTCCTTCAGTGCTCAAAACTCAAGAAAACCAGGATAATCATCATATTTTTTTCTGCCTGAATGGAGCAAGCACACAGATACCCACGCAGGCCTGGATGTTCAGAAGTTGCACCCACCCTGTCTCAGCATCTTGCTGTACAGTGATAGGGCAGGGCTAAGTGTGTGTGTGGGACCAGCCTTTGTGCCCTTTCTGCACTTTGGGGCAGCCCCTCACCATTCAGACTTGCTCCCCATTGGGCTGCCCTCAGAGGAGACAAGAATATAGGTGAGGGTCCCAGTGGTGAGATCCCTGGAGATGGAATGCCTGGAGCATCCTCATCCCACCTCACTCCACCCCACAGCCCTCATTGCTGCCCATTGTGGCTTCCTCAGCACAGTTCTTCAAGTCTCTTTCCCTGTCGTTGTGTATTCTCAAGTGACCTGGGACATCACTGACCTAAGGTCAGAATGATACAGGACAGACTCTGTCCTGTCGTAGTGAGCAGCTGGGCAACCAGTCACCTGGTCAAAGGTATGGAAGAACAAGAACTGAACATTACTGAGGAGGGTTTCACCTCTGAGATCCTAAATACACTTAGTAAAAAGTGAATCCAGGTGTTTAGAAGAATACTGCTACAGCAAATATACAAAAGCTGGGAAGATGCCTCCTGTGTCACCTCTCTGAGGAACAGGGACCTATCTTGTGTTTGTGGTGACCCTGACAACAGTCTTGGACCCATTAAAGCACTTGGTGCTGATTTATATTTTCCAAGTGCTGTTCTCCGGGGATAGTTATCCATGAGCACCATTTCATCTGAACAGAGAAGGTGAGATAGAGGGCACTGAAGAAGGGGCTGGAGCATTTTATTACCTGCACACAACTTATAAAATATCGAGTGTAGCCTTGCATGGAATTCTCTGTGTAGTGTGGTCATCCATCATGGATAAACAGCCTCACCACCAGTTTGTCACTATCTTCAGTTTCACCTGAAAATTACCTCCCTAGTAACCAGAGCTCAATTTCAGTACCAGCATGGTTGACCTACCTGGAGATCGGGAGGAGTCCAAATCCTGGCTTTATTCAGATTTGTTTGTGTTTAGAAGATTTGGACATTATTCTACAGTAGTACAATAAGAGCACATTAGAAATTACTTCTTTGAATTGAGAGTACATTGGGTTCTACTCTATTCTAAAAGGACACTTCTCCCCTACATGAAGCTCAGCAGATGGATGATCTTTTCATGGAGGGAATGTAGCAGGGTATTTGCTTATTATTACTGCTATGGTCTTGATATTCAGGAGTTCCTAACTCTATCTATACTGTGGGGCTTGGGAGCATTCTTTCCTCTTTTCAGAGATGCTGGACCCTTGATACTCCAGTAAGAGGGAAATAGTCCCACTTTGCTGGAAGCACCACATCCAAGTACTTCAAGGACCAGGACGTGCTTGTGGGCACTTAGAAAAGACTTTTATTGTTCTATGAGAAGGAATTATTGAGTGAAGCTGGCTGGGAAAAAACATCACTCTCAAACCAAAGACCCACTTCAGCAGGACAAAAAAGAGCTGGCCTGGCCTGGCTGGCTTGGACCTTTGTTTAGAAACCTTGAAAGTGCCACAGACCACAAATATGTGCTTCCCAGCTCACAGGTTCACAGAGGTAAGATCCAGGTGCATGGGCTGATTAACCTTGGGAAGAATGACCAATACCAAAGTCCTGAAACTCCCAAGAACCCAAAACCTTTGAGGTTCTGAGCCAAACACCTTCTGTTAACCACAGCACAGAACTTCTCCCACAGCTCTTCCCTGAAGGATGGTGAAGAGAACATCCAAATCTTGGGCTGGATTTGAAGACTGTGCATTTAGATAACTTGCATAAACATCTGAACTACTGGTTGCTTAGCCAAATCAGACCCATTTCCTAATTCCCCATGGTTACTGGTAATCTGCTAGGAGCAGATTTCCGTGTGGGAAATGGGAATGGGCTCTGACAGGCGGCTGGCATCCCTGGGTCCAGAGACAACACACCTTTTGTGTTATCATTGTGGGAAAGGCAATACACCTGCTTATATTGTATATGTACAGAATTAGGGGAGAAATCTGATTATCCTAATTACTCAGAAATGCTAAATATGTGCAGAATACTGTTTGGCTAATTAGTGTGGGAGATTGCTGGCTGTTCAGCAGGGAGCAGAGCGGGTGTTGGGAGAGGTGTGATGGGAGTTCACAGGCTGTTATGTGCTCTTTGCTGTCTGAGTATGTGGAGAAAAGTGAGCATGAGAGCTTGGAGATGTGATTGCCAGCCTTAAAACAAATTAAAAAGTTGGGAAAGGGCAATTCTTTTTAAATGTCTGTCACTTTTTAGGATTCTAGGTCTTCAAGTCTCCTATCTCATTATTTTGAGCAGAGACATCTGAGGGAAAGATGGATCTGCCTCCCTGCAAACAGCTGGTGAAAGGCTCTGCATGGCACCTTCTCAGAGGGATCTGTTCTTCTCCTTATTCTGGCTGTGCTGACAAAGAGGAAATCAGGCAGATGCTAAGCAGGATGGAGGGTGTTCATGCTGAGTACATCTCAAGGTTTTTATCTGCAGGTGTCTCGATACAGAGAACCAGGCTGGTTCCTCCAGCTCCATGCTGGACGTAGATTCACCAAGAAAACCACGACTGTTTGGGAGGTCTGCAAGGAGGTTGGGACAATGGGTGCACTCAGCTCAGTGTTTCCTCAGTTCCTACAGTCCACACAGCTCTGCTCTCAGACCAGAGCCAAACCTCAGATCTTCTGAATAGAATCGATGCCCAAAACACACGTTCGTCCATTGCTCCTTGTAGCTGGGCTTCCTCATGTCTTTAAATAACCCTGCATGGCTTTTATTCCTGACCTAGCTAGTGTCTACCTCAAGCTTTTCTGGAAAGGTTAACCTTTCTGCTCCTGTGAGCTCGGGATCAGTCCTTCTGTCAGTTCAATACATTAGCTGGGCAGTTAGCTGGGAGAAGCTGCAAAGCTTTTGGGCTTCCAGGGCTGCCACTGGAACAACTTAAAGCTGAGTTGTGTGACAGCATGAAAGAATAGATAGGGTGATATAAAAACTCTGCCATGGCTTCAGACAATAAAGACTGTGTCTCCCTTCTGATGAATAATGGTTCTTTGTTTTATTCCTTAGATGACAGGGCTGTTAGAACTGTTGAGAGCTATCCTGGTGCTAAATATATGGCTGTGTAATAAAGGCTGTGCAATCTATGAACTGGGACTGAATGGATACTTGAGAGAATCATTTAAAGTACGATGAATTTCTGAAGCAGCTCATAGTGACAGGAGGTGGAGGAGCAGCAAACTTCTTTGCAGATCTCTCAGCCAGAAGATGCTTTCCTTGCATGAGACGTATCCCAGGTTTCATGGCTGCCAAGATTTTCCCTTGTGGAGGCTCCCTTGGCCATGTAAAGTTCCTCACTCCCAGTTTTGGACACTAACCTGTAAGCAAAGGGCATTTCAGATGGAGGTCTGTGAGACATTGTCCATTTTTAATAGCAGAAATTCTGGAAACCCAATCCTGACAGACTCAAAAGAATGGAGCAGTAAATCCCATCTTCTGTAAACCAGGGCTAAGAGCTCAAGGGGGTTTTACTGGTCCCCATCAGAAACAGAGATGGAGCCTGCTCCAATGAAGAGGAAAATGCTACTTCTTCCTGCTGCAGTGTCACTATGCTGTGGAAGAGGTGATGCACAGATATTCTTACCACTGTTTGGAGTCACCTCAGAGTCTTGCCAGATGAAACTTCATTGAAATTACTTAATGTAGCAGCAAGGATTTGAGTTTCTATTTTAGCTAATCCTTGCAGTCCGACCCTCAAGCAAGAAGATCAAAAGACTTAAAAAAAATCGTCCGAAAGTTTGGAGTAGGAACAAACCAAAGATGCCATCGTTCCAGGGGTAAGGAGTCATCTTATACCTCCAAGGGGAGCAATAGCAAGGGTGCAGGATGATGTGTAGATGAAGCTTTGATGACACAGGCTAATAGAGAGCAAGTTTTTGTCCCTTTCTATAGCTGGAGGAGATGTAAGAATCTGTGAGTGACCCACGGGTGAGCTGCTGCCCATGGGTTGGTATTCAGCCCCTGCAGGGTCACCAAACTCTCGCCCTGTGGAGACACGACTGCTAAAGATTTGCTGCAAGTGAACTTTGTTCTCCAGAGCTGCCAAAGTGGCATCTATTGACCAACCTCTATTTTAAAGGGGGAGGAAGGGGAAAAAGAGAAGGAAAAAAGAAATTCAGCTTTGCTGTTGAATAAACCATGAGCCATTGAGGAGCTTTGAGTCAGCAGAGGAGGGGCAGGGGCAGCACAGAAATAAGGGGACACAAATGTCATGCAAAAAATTAAGCACAGAAGGGGCCTGGCCATTGTGTGACACTCCTGGAAACTTACTTGGAGGGGTGGGTGGTGGGAGGCCAAAAGATGTATGCAATGAAAGAGAGACACTGAACTGGACTGAAAATGCAAACAAATTGGGTAGCACAACGGAGGAGATAAATTATGCTCATAAAATAAATGGTGTCTGAGTGGCATTGGATAAACAGTTACATATAATAACACCACTGTTTGTTCCAGCCACCCTAATTGGAAGGCTGGGCAGCATCCGATGAAAACTCTGCGTTGCACATTTTCCCCTCCTAATGAGGAAGATTTTCCCTCCGCCCCCTGGAAGCCTCCCCCCAGTCCCATTTAGCAGCAAACTGAAAGGCCTGGTTTCATTCCACTTTCCCACAGCAAACTCATCCTGGCAGGAGCTGCATTAAGGAGGACAAGTAGAAAATGATAATAAATTGAGGACTTGCTCTTATTTCACATTGTGACAAATCTATCCAGTGGGTGACTCAGGGAGGGTGATAAGAGCATGGACTGGGCTGCTGCTTTCCTTTTGGTGCTTGGTCATGTGGAAAATAACCCCTTTCTAGCCCTCACTCAAAAGGGCTTTCCTTTAAAAATAATGTGTTTTAAAAGGCACTGAATCCTTATTTACCCTGTTGGAAAGCCAGCAGCTCGCCTCCATCAAAGTGAATGTCATGGCTCTCATTTCATCATCTACTTGGACTGAAAAGCAAAAACAAAGCGAAAGCTGCGCCAGAAGTGAGATGGTCAGTGCCATCAATACAAGTGGGAGAACTTGTCAAACCTTAGTGTCTTTTTAACATGATTCTGTATTGCTAATAAATCTCTGATGATACTCTTTAGTTTCACTGAACCCCTATAGAAGAAAATGCAGCAGTGCAGGGGATGGTGAGCATGAGAAAGTTCTGGGCTTAGTGACTTCCCCCACAGCCACTCTTTCACTTTGAGTTCCATACTCTCCATCTCAGAGCCCTGATTTCCAGCACTCAGAGTAAGTTGTAGCAGAGCTGTTCTCTTACCCTGTAATGACTACCGAGAGCAGATTGCAGTTCCCAAGCTACCCTGTGAAAGAGGAAGGCTGATCTTCAGCTTCAAATTGTGTCTAAACTTTTTGCCACCTCCATCCTTAGACGTTTACTTGATTAATCTGTTTGAACAGTTTGCACCTCTCTGTGTTCTTGCTTTTATTGCCTTAAGAAAAATGGAGCTGGATCTCTGCCCTCCAGCCTGCATTGCTTGTGGGGAGCTTACAGCTGAGGAAGAAGCCCAAGAGCTGCTCAGCCTTCCTGGCCTCTGAAAGCAGCAGGGATTGCACTGCTGGGGCCGTGCCGAGTGTGCTGGTGACTCCTGAGGTGACAGCTCAGAAATCATCTTTGATCATATAAAATTGGCTTTGCCTCCTAGAATGGCTAGAAAACTGGAATATCCCTAGTTTACATGTCTTGATGGACGCAAGAGAAGCCAGGTTTTTTTACCTGTAATTACTAAGGTAATTATTCAATTACTTAAGTGGGACTGATTTTCTTCCAGAGAAGCAATCAGAAGATGAAAGTCGATAGTGATTGATTTATTTTCTACCCACTTCATAGAGTGAAGTTGTTTCTGAGGACTGTGGTTATTAGAAAATTCCTGCAATGCCCCAAAAGCCTCTGACAGTCCCTGTTTTGAACAAAATAATTGTTTTCCTGTTTGTTCCAATTTAAAGATCTTCCTGTCAAAAGCATTTCACTGAAACCAGAAGCTGAACTGCTAAATATTTTTCTTGTCCAAAATACTATTTTATTACCAGTTCTTTTTCACTTCATGCTCTGATGACAGGGCTGAGAGTTTGCTGGTACATTCATTAGGGGAGAGTTGGGCAGTATTTGTTTCCTGATATTTATTTTGCAGCTGAAGAAAATGGCTAGATGGTTTTTCAACTATAGTTTTTTGAGAGAAATTTTTCTTTTGTCTTTTTTCTTTTTTTAACTGAAATAAGCACATTTTCATGTTTTAGTTGGGATTTTTTGGGGGCAAAGTACAAACATCCTTGTTACTAGTGATGATTAAAACTCAGCTGTGACAGTATAGGTCACTTTATAGAATGATGGCATGAATCAAATGCAAACAAAGCACTTAGCCTCTTTGCAGCCAAACTCCTACTTCTCCTCAAACTTCTCATTTGCCTTCAAACTTTCTGCAATATTCACAGTATTTGTCTGCTCTGTCCTAACTTCACAGCAGTTTATCCAACTAAAGTTACATGGATATGGAGGGTGAGGTGAGATTGACAGTGGATATGGGCAGCAGGGGGGCATCTGGCTCAGCATCCATTGCTGGGCATTGCTGGGATTTGGTCACAGCATCACTAGGGCTGAATTTAGGGGGATGCAGGTGCAGAAGCAGAGTGAGGTCACCTCTCTGTGTTGGGAATGTGACAGTGACGGGAAATGTGAGGGGATTGGGCTGGTGCTGTAAACATCATAGGAGGCTTCCAGCCTAAAATGCCGCCTCTTCGTGCCACCATGGGCAGGAGGGCATCCAAAAAACGACTATTAGAGCGAAGATGTGGTTTGTGCCAATGCACAAATATTCCAGAAGCCTTTTACAAATACGACCAAGTCTCCAGCTGTCCTCTGTGTAAAATGAGGGTGTTATTCCTAATTTAACTATATAGATGGAAAGACAATCAGTTAACAGCTATGCTGCAGGGCTTTGGTGGAAGAAGCAGAGTCAAATCCAGGAGACTCATCTGTGTTTGAGATAACACTGATTTGCACTGCCATGTGCACCAGGCTGGGTGTCAGTGCATCAAAATTCCCAGATGCCTGTGTGTTGTTCCCATGGGATTTTTTTCTCCTGTGCTGTCAGACCCAGATTTTAGAGGGCCCTTTAGCACATGACTGCAGCTGGACAAATGGCTGTGCCTCAAGTCAGCAGATGCTCCAGAGCTTGAGTCAGTGAGGGCTTGTGTCTCTCCCAAGAAGCTGCTGCTCATGGCATTAAATGGGGGCAAAAAACATCATATGGAGGTGCTGTCAGGTAGAAAGGAAAAGCTGTAAAATCATGAGAAATGCATCCCTTTGGCTTCATGTGTTGTCTCTTCCTGACCCCCTCCACATCTAGGTAATAGGAAGCAGAAGTGCTAAGAGCACTTCTCTGTGTCCTGGTGGGGGTGAGAAAGGCTTGTTTTATGAAAAAGGCTCTGTTTGTACAGTAATTACCAGTAGAATTTTCTGGATGGCTGTGATCTGTCCTCTCCTGCTTCAGGCTGATAATGATGGGCTTTCCTTCAAGGAGCAAAGTTACAGCAAGACCATGGCAGATCCCAATTTCCTAGTTTATTAATAATAACAATATCATTTTCTCTCTCCCATATTTCTCACCCAGCCTGCACTTCCCTTTTAATGAATTCTCCTCTCTTGCTGTAGACTCTGCAGTGACACCAGCCTGATTTGTAATGTAAATAGGCAGCCCAGTGTAAAGGCGACCTGCAAGAGCACCGCAGGGCTCTAATTATAATTTTCATTAAACTCCTTCTGTTTACGAATATCCAAGCAATCTGGCATTGCAGTAGAAGCAAGAGGAAATTAAAGCAATGCTACTGCTTAGCTCCAGTGTCAGGGAGCAGGGACCCAGCTGTCGAGCAGAAACTGTAGCAGGGTTCCTACAGACCAAGTTTTGAAGAGTTATTTCAGCTTTGGCATCTTTCCTTTCCCAAGCTTTTAGCCCAGTTGCAGGCCTTGCATGTTTTTCCTTCAGAGAATCTGGCTGGTGCAAGTGTTTTACACGTGATCTATTTGTGACCTAATTAAGGGGATCAGCTGCTGGAGCTCCCAGTGCCATGTGCAGGAAGGAGCTGGGGGAGAGTGGGCACTGAGCTGGATGGAGCAAGACAGGGAGGTGTGGGATGGAGGGAGAGGGAGGGGGACCATCAAGCAAAGGGGAGAGCAGGGAGCTTTGCTGAGCAAAGTCCTGGAGGGTTTCCATGAAGGTCCAGCAGTACAGATACCATTTGTTCCATTTGCTGAGACCATCCCCAGAGAGTGAGGGCTGCTCTGTGCAGAAAGTGGGGCTTTGCTGGCCATGCTACATGGTTACCAAGAAACTCTCATCCTCATCTTCTGCTGGATGAGAAAAATGGCTACATGTGACTTCCTGCAGGTGTTTCGTGTTTATATGGGTTCATAACTGGTAGTAGATCTCCAGAGGGAAATGGTTGGTGAGTTAATGGCATATTTTTAATATATTATTACTTCACTCAGTGGGGAAATTTGTGCTACTGGTGGGAGAAGTTCCCCCTAGCGCTGAAGCTCTCTGCCACACCATGATACTGTTTGGGGGAGCAGCAAGGGTATTTGCCTATAATCATCACCACAAGATGGGCTGAGATAAGACAGCAAGTCCTTCAGCAGGAAAGCCAGGACTGCCATGAGTATGGAGACTGAGCCTGGGAAAGGGCTGTTGCCTTAGGAGCATCTGGGAGACAAAAATGCCAGGCACCTGTTGAAGACATTATTTTTTATGTCTGTTGCAAATACAGTCACATCCCCTTCATCCCAGTGCCCCTCCTCTCTGTCACAAAACTGGAGTCCCGAAGCTGAGCCATGGAACTGAGGGAGGAGAAAAACACTGTGCAGTGATGGGGGGAAGAGGGAACATTGTGGGCACAACAGAATAAGTTAATTATGTTTGGGGAACTTGGATTTGAGTGTTGACGTCTGTCACAAATAAATCAAATTTGTCATTCTTGTCAGAATCCTTTTTTGCCTGGATCACGAAGGCACCTGCTTATTAATTTAGCCTGATTGCTAAATGTCAGCAATCAGTAATCACAGCAACATGCAGGAAACACAAGCAGGAGCTCAGGTGTCCAATGCTGCTGCACAGGCACCTTCCTACATCCCTGGGTGTGAGCCCCAAGGGGAGATGGGCTCCAGGAAAACCAAACAGGCCAGAGGGTGTACAGAGCACAGGCCTCACCAGGCACATGACTGACCCTGATTTGAGAGAAGTTTAGGCAACACAGGGCAATAATTTTACTGAAGCATTCCTCACAGGAAGCAGTCTTTTTCCTGGGAGCTGTGCTGTGAGCACCATTCAGAATGTCAGTACTGGGCAGCCTCTTCTCTCTTCTACATTATTCTGACCACCCCACTAAGAGGGTTATGGAGCAGTAGAGGGCACCTGTGGATGTGCCATTTGGCAGGGACCAGGGAATGTAGTGTCTTGCTAGAAAAAGTACTGCCAGCTCTTGCTGTTTTGCCAATTCCGTGGCACAGCCCAACACTTGGAGTAAAAAAGGCTTAAGAGATTTGTCTGGATGTGTGCCTCAAGTTGTTCCAGGGGAGGAGGTTTAGACTGGATGTGAGGAAAATTTCTTCACTAAAAGGGTTGTCAAGTTCTGGCACAGGCTGCCGAGGCCAGTAGTGGAGTCACCATCCCTGGAGGGATTTAAAACGCATGTAGATGTGGCTTGGGGAACATCATTTACTGGTGGCCTTGGCAGTGCTGTGGAAACAGTTGGACTCAACTACCTTTTCCAACCTAAAGGATTTGATGATTCTATGAATTCTTGTGCATAGCCCATGTCTTCAACTGAACAAGCTGAGCAGGGCTGGTGGCTCCACATGCTGCACTTAGGAAACCTCAGTCCTTCTGAGTCAGAGCCTCAGCTCCAGACACAAACAAACAGGCTGCACCACTGCTTGGTGCCAGTCTCATGCCATATGTTTAACAGGATTGTGCCTTTCCTGGAATGCTAAGCAGCATTTGGGCATGTGGGACTGAATAATGATATATATTTGCAGATAGGATGTTTCTGAAAGGCTTTGGCAGCAGAAAGCTCAGGGATCAAGGTCACAGCAGTGGCACTCCTGAGAACAACGTTGCCAACACACAAAATAATGCTGGGAGGGGAGAATGCAGAGCTCAAATGTGCCAGGCCATGGGGAATGAGGAGGTGAGGGCTTAGCAATGGAATGTTTAACAGCAGGATGCTCTGGGCTTCAGCAGGGAAGTTGTGCTGAACCACACAGAGGGATTATGCCCAGGATGGTACTGGGCTGGTAAAAGTGTGCTGGGCTAGGAGAAGTCCTGATCCTCAGCTATGGCACAGGGCAGTCTGAAAGCTGTGTTTGCTGGACTGTGATGCCCCAGGAGCAGCCAGGGAGTGACCTGGTGTGGGATGATGCCAGTGATGGAGACTTCTCCCGCTGCCTCTTGAGGCCCTTTGGCAGGGATTGGTCCTCCAGGCCAGCGCAGTGACCAGTTTGCTTCAGAAACATAAATGATTTAAAGGTATCAGCACTGCTGTTGGAGGCCTCTCTAATGTCTGTGTGAATAGAAGGGGTTTCAGCAGCTTCTGGGGAGAAAACAGACCAAACAAGCAGAGAATGGGCCGTATTGTATCCAGTGGCCAGAGTGACCAAAGATGCCTGAGAGACAAAGTGACAAACAGAGACCTCCTGTGCAATTAGTCTCTTGACCTCTGTGGTTGGGCGAGGGATGCTGGGAAAGGAGCTGTGGATCACAAGGCCCCAAGGAATGTTTCCTTGACAACACTTACTGAAGAAAAATGAGGTTTCATGAATGCAGCGGGCGTTAACACGTGAGAGGCTGGCTTTGGGAAAGACAAGGACAGGGCACCTCGCAGAACCAGCCTCTCATTTTGGGGATGTGAAGCAGTGGCTCAGTGATCTGCTTTCTCAGATAAACTTAATTAAAGAGCTATTACAACCATTCATATTTATTTAGAAATGCAGACACTGTGGTAAAAGCAGACTTACATTTTAATTATTTTTCTACCCACAAACTTCTCCACCTTGAATAAGCACTGGAACAGAAAGGAATTTCTGCTCACTGCTGATAGTTTCAGTACACTGCAGCTTGGGTTTATTATTGCTTAGATCTAGCATTGTCCCAGCATTTACAAAGGCAAAGCAATTGTATAAGTATACAATATATCATAATTATACAAATACATTAATAATAATAATAATAATCAGCAGTCAGGTGCAACTGTATGGAAGAACCAAAAATAAAGATATTTGTGTTCAAAACCCAAATAGATACATTTTTACCATATCCAATTTGATAATTTTTAATTTCTTTTTGCTGTTTCTGCTAGCAAACCTTAAATTTTCATTCTTATGTGATGTGTCATAGGGATAGCAGCACTGGGACTTTGTCCTGAACTCAAGCCATCCCATCACATGGACAAAATACCTCAGGAAATCGCTGCAAGATTTTCCTCAAGGAAAGACCTGTGACCTTTTTCAGTGAAAGTCTTGGCCGCTCCGAGGGTGTTTGCAGGGCAGACAAAGAAAGAGCATCTTCTGAAAAAGCAAAGCTGGTTGGCAGGAAGTCAAATGCTGAATCAAGGCATCAGGAGTCAGCCAGGAGCCCTGAATATCCCAGCAGCGTGGTGGGGACCAAAGGCTGCAGCTGAGGCTCTTGCTCGGATCAGGCTGGAGAGAAAGTAAATACAGAGGGTTGAGGCGCAAATTTTGTCCGAGTTGAAGCTGTAAATAGGCACACAAGGGTCTGAGGCAGCTGTGTACACCCTGAACAAGGGCAGGGCAGGAGCTGGGACAGTCTGTGAGGCTGTGTCCTTACAGTGGCGAGAGAAAAAGAGTAGCAAAGGAGTTTTCAGGTTGCTTTTTTATAGCCCAGATGGGAAACTGGCTGGGTTTCTGGGTAAAACATTGTGGATGGGTTTTTTTTTTTTTTGGTCTTTTTTTTTTTCTTTCTGGAAGAATCTCCCTTAAGTCCTGGCTGCAGCAGTGGAATCAGCCTTTCCCATTTGTTCTCTTTATGGCATGCTTGTGTGTTTATTTCTAGTGTTTCATTTTAAAAATAAATCTCTTGTTAAAGCTGAACTTGGAAAGGTTAAAAGCAAGTTTGTAGGAACAGATACATATGAACGTGTGGGTGTTTAGGCAGGATTGTAGCTGTTGTTGGGTTTTCTGAGCATCTTTCCTGCATCTGTACAAGTCATCAATGTCAAAAAAAAGTGATGTTTTTTCTTTTGTGTCCCAATTGATTTCAGAAATGCAATGAAAGACACAGACCCAAACCAAATAAGATTAAAGGCTTTAAAAGCTTAATAAATTAAGAAGAGCAAATCTAGCTGATAGCATGGCTTTGATAGTAGGCTATAAAGGACAGGGAGTTAAGGAATTACAGGTAACTGACTGTTCATTAGTATCCCTTCCTTCTCAGCAGTGTGGGAGCACAAGGGAATGGTTTGGACTCTCCAGCTTATCAGCAGGACAGGAGCAAGAGAAGATGAAGTTGAGGGGATAGAAAAGATTTGAGGGATCAGAATTTAAACAAGCATCCCCATCCCATGTTGAATCAGTTCAGTGTCCTATTGGCCTCGACACCTGCCAGTGACACTGTCTTGCCAGAGCCATTGGAAACACAACTGGGGTGGTTTGAACCCCACAACAAGAAACTGTTCCACATTTTGAGATGTTTTCTAAGACCATTTTGCTATTCTGCAATGAGCTTCATCAGGCAAAGCTCCCCTTCAGGTCAGCTACAGATTCCCTCTCTGGTGAAGTTTTATGGTGTAATGACCCTGAGCATGTCCAAACCTCTTTGCCCCCTGTGTGTGAGATGTGTGATTGGGCTCTGTCAGCTGCAGAACATCCTCTCTGTCTTTCTTATCTTTCCCAGCTGTATAAATGAATGATGGCCCAAGAGAGCTTTGGCTTGTGTTGTTTGTCTGGCTAACAATTGCTTCACATGGTTATTTGCTATTCCACTTTCACTCAGATCAGCAGAAATGTGGTTTATTTCAGGAGAGAAAATTCTGCCACAACTCCTCTGATTTTAGTACTGCAATAAATCATTTAATTTGAAAAATGAAAGGTAAAAATTTTCTATGGGCTAGAGAAGCAAAAGGAGCAGGAGGAATCCTGGTTTTAACAAGAATAGTCATAAAGAAGAAAGATTTGTCCTCCCTGATGGGAAGGTCCTGTCAGCTTTGAATGGGTTGAAACCTGTGTCACAATCTCTGAAATTTCTCTTTACAACCAATATCTCTGGAATGTAATAGGTTTTCTCAATAGAATAGTGTGAATTATCGTGAGGAACGTTACAGCCAGGATATTACTCTGCAGAAACTTGGCAGCACAGAGAAAGATGGCATTTCCCTGCTCAACAAGAGAGATCCAGAGAGGTTCAATGCATGGGGGAAGATAGATCTGACCCTGCCATTTCTTATCAGGACTGGAGGGACCAGGACTGAAGGGTACCATGACATTCTTCACATCCCAGCCCCAAACCTAGTCCAACTTAGCCCAAACGTCAGCCCTGTTTACCTGCAAATATCAGCAGCATTCCACACAGACCTGTAGTGTGATGAGTGAAATGGTTGTTTATCAGTTTGTTTGTAGCAAATATTTCCTTAATTATGCTGAGTTCCTGAGGGAACAGTGACAAAAGCAGATTAACCTCAGGCTGCATTTCTGGTAGCTGGTTTGCAGCAGAGATTCACTACCTACCTGCCTGTCACTAATACAGTGTTGGAGCTTCATCAGTAGCATTTTACAGAAAATGTAGTTTTATAAATGAGGAAACATCATGTGTGAGCTTACACATCCCACAAAGGCTCCCCTCTCCCTCACTGAACCAGCAGATGAGCACAGCCCATCTCTGGACCAGCTGAGTTGCACCTGCAGCTCCCAGGTACATAAAAACATTTTAAAAATGCAGAGAAAGCAGCAAAAGAATGTAAATCTGGATGGAAAGACCCTGGAGACAAGGGCAATTGCAGTAAGGAGAAGGAAGTAAGGCATCAAGATAATTTTCGAGATCACAGGGAAAAATCCAGTGTGGCAGGAGACCAGAGACAAGGAGCTGAACCCCAGCCTGAAGCTGAGTAGATTGGCAAGTCCCTCTCCAAGGTGTTTGGATGCTTCTCACTTCACAGCCCTGTGTCTTCCCTGGTCCAAATAAACCAGGAAACATCATGAGACTGTGGAAGGACAAGCTTTCCCCTTTTTATACAGCCCTAATGGCAAATGTTCATTTATGAGAAGAAAACACTTCTGCAGACATGGATGCCTTGACTCTGGAGTGGAAAAATTCATGGCAGAAGGGATGAGTAGTGAGGATCTATCTTTATCCAGGTTTTCAGAGCTGGAGGGCAGCAGGCAAAGCAGAGTAGGGCACGTTATCTCAGTGGAACACCCCCATTGTGTCCCCTCAGCAGAGTGACAGCCACAGCACCACTTCTCCTAACACGCACTCCCACGTTCATGTAATGCACAAAGCCAATTAAATGCCTGATTGGATGAAGTGGTCATAGTCAAATGGCCCACTGCCAGCCAGTCAGGATTCAAAATTTACAAATATCGTTGAGGTATGTGTGTTAATCCCCTCCCCGAGGATTAAGTGTTTAACATATTACTGGTGTTTCTGAGACACAGCAAAACTGCTGTGCTGGGGGAGAGCAGCACTTGGCCCAGTCTAAACCTGGAGCCCTGTGTGTGTGGCCACAGCATCTTCCAGGTGGTTCAGATGGATCAGAGCAGGGCAGAGTGTGTTGCTTCAAAGAGAAGACTATTTGGGAAAAGAGAGGGATTTGGCAACTGCCTCCATTTCCTCCCCACTCTCTCTGTCCCTCTTTGCCTGTGAAGGTGTTGGAAGAGGGAAAGCTGCTTACCCCTGCCCTGATTGATCACCTTAGCCAACCTGCTAGAGATTTCTTTGAAATACAGATTTTATTGAACTTTCAAGGTAGTGTTGGGAATTGCAACGCTTTCCTGGCCCAGGAGAGGTGTGAAGGTGATTTCCCCACTGATACAGGAAGAAGGAAGAATAATGACCATTTAATAGATGGGGCTTCTCTCATCATATGAGTGATACTTGTAACCAGTCACATCCTTAAATGCTGTAAGCCATCACAGAAGCTCTGGTGCTTAATTCCCAGCCAGGAAAAGGTGTCACATAGCTGATTACACACAGCAGGCTGGGATTATCCATGGTTAATGTCTAATTAGTTAAATTAATATTGACTATCAATAATAAATTGTAATGACTTATTTAGGCAGAAATAACTATGAAATGCCATAATGCAATCCCAATGTATTCCTATGATAATGAAACATACTTTGAAATCTTCCCCTCACAGGGCAATCTCCTGCTGTGCCTTGGCAATAGCAAATTCACAGGTAGATGGAGGAGGTTGGACTGTGTTAGTGAAGATAAGCAAAGAGATCTCTCCATGTAAGGTTGGGCACTTGGGAAAAACCTGCAGGAACAGTTTTGCCCCCTCCACTCACTATAACTATCCTATAACTACAGTGTTCAAAGGCTGTGGGGATGTAAAGGCCAGCATGCAATTGCATGTTCATTGTGTTCTTTCAGCTTCATGTGTTGCAGTGGCAGAGCTGGGGACTAGATGTTGTCTGATACACAGATGATGGCTACAGGTAAAAATGCATCTTTATACAAATATGGTTTGAAAATCAGCCTCAGCCCTTCAACAGTAATGGAGTTTTATTTCTGAAACGTAGTACTAGCCTTGAACCCTGTGAGTGTTGAAGACGAACACAGTCTGTCCTGGAAAACTGATGTGTTTGCAGAATTTCTTCTCTTGTGGCAGCATTTTCTGAGGGGCGAAGGTAGAGGAGAGAGTTTCCTCCTCTCTCTTACTTTGATGGATGTGTGTTGGAAAGCAGAAACATGAGAGTTGTCAGGAATGATGGAATGATGCTGAAGGCTCTGACAAACAAGCTCTTGAAAGTTATTTTCACGTTTTTGTGAATGTGAGTATTTCTCATTTAAGATGTTACCATCCTGCTGCTCACCTCTGTCCTCTGCCAGAGTCACCTCCCCAAAGTGCACACAACAGAGGAATGTCCCACACAGCACTGGAGCTTACTGGTCTGCATCAGTTTGGCCATCAGAGGAGTTGGGATGAGTACAAAGGGAAAGAGGGGTGTGTAGACAAGTGTTGTGTCCCACTGATCTGGTTCATAGGCAGCAAATTGCTTTGGGAACAGAGTCCCACCTTCAGCTGCTGCAGGGATTTGCTCAGGGAGCATGTCAAAATCTTGAGAGTTAACATCATGAATCCAAAAACTGTAACTCTCCTTTTCCTTCTCCCTTCCAGCTTGCTGCATTAGAGAGGCAAGTGTTTGACTTCCTGGGATACCAGTGGGCCCCTATCCTCGCCAACTTCCTCCACATCATCATCGTTATCCTTGGCCTGTTTGGCACCATCCAGTACAGACCTCGCTACATAGTGGTGGTGAGTAAAGCCCTTTTGTTCAGAGCCTTTCACAGCCTTTGCTCTGGTGGGACATGGCACATGATGAGGGACTGAGTGAAGCCTTTGGGAAATCAGGCACAAACCCTGCAAACTTAGCAGGAGGTGCCTGGCTGTGCTTAGGAGCACACTGTTTGGTGTGCTGTGCTTATGCCAAACTTGGAAGATTTCAGATAATTACTACTGGTACTAAAGTAGGACTCAGTCACTGCACAGCAGAGGGAGAATGAGATGCTGGACAGACACATGTCAGAAGCTCTTCCATCCCTCCCAACTTCTACCCCTGTGTCTCGTATCAGGCAATAGACCATCTGCATGTGGAAAACAAACAGGAAGAGAAAAAAGATTGTAGTGCTGACTCAGGGCATTTAACTGCCCCCAGCTGGAGCACATGTATATAAACTAATTCCAATGACTTCCTAATGTTTATTACATCTCTCCCCCTAACCCCTTTCCCTTCCAGTATGCCATCTGGACTGCAATTTGGGTCACCTGGAACATCTTCATCATCTGCTTTTATTTAGAAGTGGGAGGGCTCTCAAAGGTGAGTGGATGCACGAGTTTCCAGGTTTTGCAGTGAAGGGGATGGAGCTTAGTGGGAAGGGAAGGTAAAGGGTGGGGGCTGCCTGGGAGCAGGTCCTGCCCTCTTGCTGCTTTGGGCAGGGAATGGAGGAGTATTGCTTGTTGTATGGAAAAATGAAGAGCCAATACTGATTTCTGGAGCTCTTTTCTGGTTGGTGAAGGTTCTGGCTGGAATAAACCCTTTCCTCATAGCAGGTAAAATGTATTTGCTTTCCAAAGGTGGGCACAAACCTGGCAGCAGAGACATACTGAGTGGAGAGGGGGTTTGAGGGCTAATTCCCAGCCATAATACAGACATTGCTGAGGAGGGCTATGAGCTAACTAGATTATAGCTGATCCTCTTGTGATCTGAGGCCAGCTTGGGAAGAAGGTGCCTGATGGAGGGGAAGGCTCTTGTGCTGCATTGAATGTGCTCTCTCTGCCTGCCTGTCCCAGGGAAGAGCTGCAGAAGGGCCTGGATGGGCTGACCTGGACCAAGGACTTGGCTGGAACTCCATACCTGACCAGCTCTTGATATTTTTGTGTCTCCCATTCCTGCTGGAGACTTAGTGCACTTCAGCTGCAGGGATAAGTACCTGGACCACACAAGGCAAAATATTTCCGACTGTACCTTTTGGCAGAATATTTCTGATTGTACCTTTTGGCAAAAGCTCTTCTCTCTGCTGAACAAACATCCCTCCCCAGAGGGGTGCTAGGGGAGGCTGGGGCATCTTCTTGGGATGTAGCTTCCTTGCCTTTATTCTTCCTTCCTAAAATAGAGTGGTAGTTATTCATGGCTGTTGGCCAGGATGTTGTGAGTTAATATGCAAATGTCTTTGAAGACTAGATTAGCTGAGTGTTGCTGTGGGTTTAATGAGGGGTGAGTCAGAAATAATAAAAATGGGAGACAGGCCCTAAATTAAGCCTGAGCTGTAAGCAATGAATTAAGAAAGCATTGCTGTAGCACAGCAGACTCTGAGTGATTGTAGGATGCAGGTTCATTTTGGAGCACTCTACATCTGGCCTAAATTTCCAGGTCATACATTTAAGTTGGTCATAATTGGAACTGCCCTGTGGTTTTTATCAGGCCTACAGCAAGTCAAGGGTGGCAGCATAAATCCTTTGCAGATAAGAAAATGTAGCTTCCTAATTTCTCAATTCATCTTCATTCCCCCTCTCAATTATCCCCAAAAACTTTGAGAAAGTTCTTGCACAAAACAGTGATGAAATATCATCCTGAGATGATCATGTTGGCTGTGACCAACCAAAAAAAAAAGGATTTTAGGTAANAAAGGATTTTAGGTAACTATTTAAACACTCCCATCTGTGGAGGAAATACTGGCTTGATAAACTGCTCTGGGAGCTTTGCTGACAGCCAGTGTTTGCTTCCAGCCAGCTGGTTACTCGTGTTTGCTAATCCCAACCTGCCCCTGCAACATGTTGGATTGCTGTTCTGCAATTCAAGCAGCACCACAAACTCCTCTTTCTTCACTACAGAGGAGCTTCACCTGGTAACCTTGCTCTGTGCTGGGGCTTGTTTTAGCCAAGCCAGCACACAGAGAGGCTTTATTTAGCCTACAGGGTGACACTTGTGAATGGGGACTCTTTTTATAGTATTGGGCTGCAGTGTGAGTTGTTACTGACTAGGTGGACATCCCTCTACGGCTGCATTGAGAAATTAGTTAATTTAGTGGCAACTGACAAAACCAGCAGGGTATTTGTGTTTGCTTGGCAGTAAAATACTTAACAGCCTTGTCTCTGTTCTTAATTAGTTACTTTCACTTAAAAAAGCTGTTTTATAAGACAAATTCATAATGCTGCTTTCCATCCTTCTTCTTTCCTTTAACTGAAGTAATTTGGTTCTTTGTAGTGGCAAAAAAAATGTCAGTTCCATAAGAGACTGAGAGATACACCTGAAGCAGGAGCTGAGGTTTTTGCAGGACAGTGGTGATTCACAGGCCGGGCTCAGGACTGGTGTTGCTCTCATGCTGCATCTCTAGAAGCCTGACCCAAGGCCATCTTGCATCTTACTGATCTCAGTTTTGGGATTAGACCCCAGAAGGACATCTGGGCGTGGCTGTGTTAGTGTTGGACACTTGCAGGAGCAACGGGAGGGCGATATCAGTCAGGGGTTGATGGCGGCAGTGCAGCAAGGAGCAGGTTCTTCTGTGTGCCCTCAGGGATCTTCAGAGGAAGCTGCCCTTTAGTTCCTGATAAGAAGTCAAAGCTCCTCATTAGTGTAGCAGTAAGCAGGGAAATTGCAAATATTGGAAAAAGAGCTTTGGTGGAGTGAGGCTCTGATGGAGCTGGTCTGATAAACACTAACTCATTAACTACTAGACTAAGCATGAATACACTGGGGAGTGTTTCTGACAGGGTTGTGCTCCTGTGCAAGCGTTTCGAGGAACTGATAGCTCTGAGGAAGGTCTTGAGGGTGCTGTTTCCTCTGTGATTCCTGGTGAGCCTGAGGGAGTGGGAGTAGCATTCCTGACAGCCCTTTGCACACCCTGATGTGTTCCTGACA
>VYZS01068515.1:596-16845 GCA_013400695.1 Neodrepanis coruscans | reverse complement strand
AGGCTCTGTCAGCAGCTTATTTATAATGACAGAATCCAGAAAGGGCAGGGAGATAGAAAGAATGGAGTTTGTTAGGTTGGTGGCTGGTAATGACAGTCCAGTGCAACTGAGACAGGTGATAACTCAGGTAGGGTGAGAAAGGGGAGAAAGGATACAAGTGTTTCTGGTGTAACAAATTGAGGAAAAGCCCAGAGAATTGAAAAGAGAAGGAAACAGTTATATGCACCTATTGCAAATTAAAATCACTGGTTATACTATNAGGCCGGGCTCAGGACTGGTGTTGCTCTCATGCTGCATCTCTAGAAGCCTGACCCAAGGCCATCTTGCATCTTACTGATCTCAGTTTTGGGATTAGACCCCAGAAGGACATCTGGGCGTGGCTGTGTTAGTGTTGGACACTTGCAGGAGCAACGGGAGGGCGATATCAGTCAGGGGTTGATGGCGGCAGTGCAGCAAGGAGCAGGTTCTTCTGTGTGCCCTCAGGGATCTTCAGAGGAAGCTGCCCTTTAGTTCCTGATAAGAAGTCAAAGCTCCTCATTAGTGTAGCAGTAAGCAGGGAAATTGCAAATATTGGAAAAAGAGCTTTGGTGGAGTGAGGCTCTGATGGAGCTGGTCTGATAAACACTAGCTCATTAACTACTAGACTAAGCATGAAGACACTGGGGAGTGTTTCTGACAGGGTTGTGCTCCTGTGCAAGTGTTTCGAGGAACTGATAGCTCTGAGGAAGGTCTTGAGGGTGCTGTTTCCTCTGTGATTCCTGGTGAGCCTGAGGGAGTGGGAGTAGCATTCCTGACAGCCCTTTGCACACCCTGATGTGTTCCTGACAAGGGCAGCCTGCCAGGGCAGGCTCTGTCAGCAGCTTATTTATAATGACAGAATCCAGAAAGGGCAGGGAGATAGAAAGAATGGAGTTTGTTAGGTTGGTGGCTGGTAATGACAGTCCAGTGCAACTGAGACAGGTGATAACTCAGGTAGGGTGAGAAAGGGGAGAAAGGATACAAGTGTTTCTGGTGTAACAAATTGAGGAAAAGCCCAGAGAATTGAAAAGAGAAGGAAACGGTTATATGCACCTATTGCAAATTAAAATCACTGGTTATACTATGCTGAGTCCTTTATTGAAAAGGAAAAATACTTTTTCCTGCTCTGTGAATTTCTTCCCTAATTCTTGGAAGAGCTAAATTGACCTGATTTTTATCTTTCTATCCTGACATTTTTTATCTTGGAATCTTTCCTTATCAAGAAGGAGAGTGTGAAATATGGCACAGCAGAACTTCATTAGGTGGCCAGACACAAGTAGATCAGCAGAAGTGTCTAAGGAAGCACTTCCCTTCATGCTGCAAGGGCCTCCTTAAGCACACAGCCTGTGCCAGCCTTCCTGTGAGTGCTTTGCCAATGAGTGATAGAGCTATCTGGATTTGAAGGGATGCTTTTTAGCACTGGCAGTGAGATTGTGATGTGTCTCTGAGCAGCTGACTTGCTCTGCTCATTCCTCTGAGCACACTTGCAGCATGTGGGGTAATGCTGCATCTCCAAGTGCTGTACCTCTGCTCTGTGGTGGGGCTCACAGATGAATTTCCAGATTACTGTTCCTTCTCCTGTGGTCTGCTGCTATTCTGTCTCCCTCTTTTCTCTTTGTCCATCTGGTCATCTGATTTGGTGAGGGAGCTGGGAGGTAGCTCTGAAGTTTCTAGGCTGTGCTTGAAATAATACAGTTAAGCTTCTCTGTCTGACCGACCGTGAAACACATCCCTCCTGCAACCCCTCAGTCTGAGTTAATTATTAAAATCCTGCTGTTAAGACATATGAGCATCTGTCTGTCCAGCTGCCATGCTGACTGACTCTTCATCATGTACTTGAGAAATGTTCAGAGCAGTTTGAGGAATTGGTGTTGTGTATTTCAATGTATTCCTTTATCTTTCCCCTCTGGAATTATTCATCTTGAATGGTGATTTTTAATTTATTTTTTTATCCTTCCTTTTTATTCTCCCTAGTCTACACAGTGCTTTGATCTGAGTCCAGAGCCATGGTGGTCTAAATCTCCTCTTGAAATGGAAGCAGCTCTTATTAGTCAAATGAGGGTGATTTGTATTCCAGAGAATCTGGGCGGCATCTTGGGACGACTTAGTACCTGGGGAAAATACTGTGAGGAGGATGGATAAATGCATGTGTACTTAAAACTGTCCCCCAACTCCTTCTAAATTTAGAACCTAGAAGCCTGGGATTTGCCCTTTAAATGCTGTGGTATCGTCAACAAGTGTTCAGAGAGACACTGGGAGTGCCTGTCTGTGTCTTGGGATGATACATCTACTCAGAACATGGGACTGAAAGATGAACATTATATTTCCTATTTAAATAAGACATATTTTCATCTAAAAAGATATAAAATGATTCTGTAAAATGATTCTGCTGGCAAGCTCTGGGGACCTCCATATGAGGTGCAGTTTTTTCCAAAGCTATCCTAATGCTTTCTTGCCTGATAATTAAGGAAATTTGGGGGAGGTGGCTCAGAACGCTGTTAACAACAAGAAATAAAACCATCACGGATAGTGTCTCTTTGAAAACAATTTTAAAACAGCTTTCAGGAAACTATTTTAAAAAAGGAGCGCAGCTGGCTCTGTGGGTGTCAGAGGTAGGTGTGAGTTTCTCGTGGGACACAGTGGTGCGAGGCTGGGAGCGGAAAATAGACTCTGTAAAATGTAGGTACTACAATTTTAGTGCTGTTTTAATGCTGTTGTCTTCCTTCTCACACTGATGGCAAACGGATGGCAGCCAGGTGCTAAAACAGTTCAGAGTGAGATGTGATTTTTTTTGGCTGGCCTTCAACATGCTGCCGAGAAGGAGCTTGTATCACTCTTGGCTCATATTTCTCTGCGGGCTGAAGGTTAAAGAGGCAGCAATAGCCCTGGCAAGAAGTGAGGGGGAGTGCAGTCACACACAGATCCCTCTCTACAGCAGGGCTTGTTCGCCACTGGGACTGATTAACATCTTCCAACCCACATACACTTCTGGGAGCATTTCAGTGTGTTTAGATTTAATGTGTGTTGCAGAAAGGTTTTGGGAAACAGCTGTTCCCTGGACTTTCTTGCAAATGGTTCTTCTCTCATGATTTTTGTGTGCTATTCTACTTGATAGTTTCCCTTCTCTCTAGCCATCTCCTTGCAAATGAAGCTGGCAAACCACAGGAGACATCCTGGGATTGTTTTCTTACTCTCCCAGCAAGCACAGAGCAACTGGAGGTCAATTAAGGGATTTTCTTGAGTGCTCTTTTATTGTGTCCCATCACGCAGGTACCCTCCCAGGGCATCCAGCCAGGGACAGAAGCAGAGGAACAGCACTGCTTTGCATGTTGAGACCCTCTGGTTCGTGCTGCCCTTGTGCCCTGCTGTGCTCCAGACAGATGCTGGTTCAGAAAGGTGTCTCTGAACACAAAGGCATCCATGATCCCACTGTGTAATCAGTATTCATTTTACATCTGTGAGATGGATGGCTTATGAGTGCGAGTCATTGTGGTGCTTTTAGAATCCAAATGCGCTCAGTTTTTCCAATCTGTTCTTCACTGATTTATAATTTTTTAATTTTTTTTTTTTCCTTTGCACAGGGTGTGATTGGAGGCAAAAAGCAGTGGGTGCTGGTTAGGACCTTCTGTTCCTCCACCTGCCCACTTCCAGCCACACCTGTTCTGCTTTTTCAGGCTTAATTCACAAGCAAGTTCAGTTTCTGCAGCAAAGATAAGCCAGAGCCAAATCTGTAAGGGCTGACAGAAGGGAGATTCTAGAGGGAAAGCAGCCTCTTTCTTACTTTGCCAAACACACATCAATGCCTCTGGAAGGAGCAGAGAAGGCACTGAGGGATCTGTCTGCATCAGTGAGGCAGAAGGTTTGGGAAGACACCATCTGTGAACTGGGAGAGGGAAGCCCTGGAGACTGAGGTTAGGAGTAGATCCTGTAATGCCCTGGGAAACAGCTTTGGTTCTGTGCTGAGGGAAGCCCCAGGCAAAAAATCCAGGAGTTTAGTCTTTTGTTTTCTTTTTTTTTTTTCTTTATGAGAAAAATTATTCTTTCCTTCCCCAACCAAGTAGCAAGTGTTTTGTGAGAAGGACGAGAGTCCAGCAGTTTGGAGGGCTGGCTGTCTCCAGGAGGATCTTTTGCTGGGGAATATCCACGAGTCTCAGAACATGCAAACTTGGGAGAAAAAGAACAAGCTTTGCAGAAAATAATGCCATTTGGTGCATATGAGCTATCTGTGGGCTACTGAAGAGCAAAGCCCAGTAGAGGGAGCAAGCCAAATACATCTGCCAAAATTGTGAAAAGCTGGAAGAGAGAACTGTCTCTAGAAATCACAGAATCATGGAATATGCTGAATTGGAAGGGACCCACAACTGCCAAGTCCAACTCTTAGCCCTGCACAGGACCATCCCCAGGAGTCACACCATGTGCCTGAGAGTATGTGAAGCACCTTGCACTGTGTGCATTATTACTCTGTAACTGACAATCCAATAATTTTTCCCCATAGCCTTTAAAATGCAGACAGATCTCTCTAAACTCCCAACTGTTAATGAAGTTTTCCCTACTGCCTTTGCTATTCAGGCTGCTTTTGCACTGGTGCCACACTCCATCTCTGTGCCCTCATCCGTCTCCTGTAAAGCCCATGCCATCTGCTGTGGTGATTATGTCAGGAGCTTTGGCAGCTGTCTTCTCACTTAATTGTCCACATTTCTTAACATGTGCTTCCTGCAGCATATTTTAATAATGGCTATGCAAACTGTTTTTGAGTCTCTGTGGTGGATGGAGGGTACCCACCCAAAGTGCAGAGTAGGGCAGTTGGTGTCTGTTCACAGGTTATCTGGCTGGCATTCAGGTTTCTGCCCTTGTAGCTCAAGTTTTTCCGTGGATATGCTTTTCTTTGTGTTTGTATCTTCAGACTGCCTGGCTGGGCTCCTGTATTGGCAGTGGAGACAAGCCCTCTCTCCGGAGGGTCATTTGGAGCAGGAGCTTGGATAAGCTGCTGTGAATCTGTTTTTCCTCTTGACTCTGTGGGCAGCTGACACAAAGATGCTCCCATGTGAGGCTTAGCATGTTGAGAAATGTGAATACCCCAAGCTCTGACTGCTGCTGTTCTGGGGGCCACTTCTTTCCCCCAGGGACCGTGTAGGACCCTGGCACGAGCAGTGTGGAGTAGTTCATGGTGCTAAAACTTTTAATAATGGATAGGTGGGGTGTGTATATCCAATACCTCTTTTTCTCTCTGTAGAGACACAGATTCCCTGCATTACAATTTTATAGTCTATCCTTCAGAATAAAACTTCCAACCCCTTGCCTTGCTCTGTCAAACTCATCCATGAAGGGATGCAGCTGCTCTGTTCAGCTAGTCCTGAGTTTGTCTTTTATCTGCAGGAGGGCTTTGCCATCTCCTGCAAGCTCAAAATCCCAAAGCTTTTCTGGGTATTCCCACAAGTACTACTCTTTCCTCCAGTGTGAGGAAAGTGTGGTCATTTGCAAATGGGCACCTGACTGCACACCAAACCCCTGCACCACTTGTGTGGCATTTTGTTGTGTAACCCCTGCAATGGCCTGATTTGAAGTATTTAACTAGAAAAGACAAGAAGAGCAAAACAAAAAGTCTCTTAGGGTAGAAATAAGGAATTGCTGGAGAGGTGTTTACAAGAAGCTGCAATTGCCACCATCAGGTCAGCTCAGCTGGGCATCCTGACCTGGGGCTGACAGGAGATGCAGAAGCACCAAATGTGAAGAGTGTTGAAGGAAATCAGATGGAAATGGTACAGGAGCTTGTCAGATACATTAGAAGCTGAGAACAGAATAAGATGTGTTTGGTTTTGAAACTCGCTTTGGGGTTATGGAGTTCATCTTTTTCAGTTCCCTGTGTTGATTCCTGTGCTGGGAATGTCCCTAGCACATGATTCTATCACAGGTTTCTTAGTGCTGCCTTGTTTACCTTTTTTCTTCTAGATTTGCAAGTTTAATCTCCCAAAACTAAAACTTGAGGGTTCTTTTCTGAGTGCAGGAACCACTAGCAAAAGTGTTCTTGGGTCTGCAGTGTGATAGTGTCTTTCTAATTTGGTATCTGCTCAGATTTGCTTCCAAAACATGCTACAGGGTGGTGAAATAGATCTGTTGATGTGCTGCAGGGCTGCCTCAGAAATGGTTCTCAGCATGAAAACCTGCCTGTGAAATATGTTTAGATTAGATAACAGGATAAAATTCTTCCCTGTGAGGGTAGGGAGCCCCTGGCACAGGCTGCCCAGAGAAGCTGTGGCTGTCCCATCCCTGGAAGTGTTCAAGGCCACGCTGGATGGGGTGCTGAGCAACCTGATCTGGTGAAAGGTGTCCCTCCCGTGGTGGGGGTGTAGATTAAAATGATCTTTAAGGTCCCTTCCAACCTAAACCACTCTGTGATTTTATGAAGGAAGGGGAAGCCAAAGTATTTTGATATGTGCTGCCTTTTCTTGAAAGTGGGGATCTTGGAAACAAAGTTTTCCATTGATTTAATATAACCTCCATCTGACACCTAGTCAGATACTCATAGAGTAAATGGAGATCTCTTTGCAACTCTTCACTTCAGGACAGTGAACTCCTGACATTCAACATCTCCCGGCACCAGTCGTGGTGGAGTGAAAATGGTCCTGGCTGTGTAAGGAAGGAGGCTTCGATGTCTGGCATCAAGGGGCTGGATAACCATTCCTACATCTCTGTCATAGGCTGTGCCCTGGAGTATCGGTACATCGAGGTCATGCACAGCTCCTTCCAGATCCTGATCGCGGTGAGTGCATCACTGAGGGGTACCAATTATTGAGGACATGGTTTTGTTTATTAGCAGGCACAGAGGTTGGCCCATATTTTCCACCATATTTTGTGTCATCTGATTGCAAAAGCCTCTGTAAATGTGTTTTGACTGGTTGTTCTCCCATATGAAAAATGTTGCTTGAAAGAACTGGTAATGGACACTGGCAACCTAGTGCCTGAAATAATAACTATGCAACCATACCATAACAAATCCTTCTGTATCCCTGTTGGGGTGTGGAAATTCATGTTTTGACAAGGATAGAGACCCTTCTGGAGGAGGGTCAAGAGCACAAGAGTTTTGAAGGACAAGAGGAAGTGGCCTCAAGTTGCACCAGCTTAGTTTAGATTTTGAAGACAGTTTTACAGAAAGGATTAGAAAGCACTGGAACAGACTGCTTGGGGAAGTGGTGGAGTCATCATGTCTGAAAGTGTTAAAAAAATGTGTTGATTTCGGACTTGAGGACCTGGTTTAGTGATGAACGTGGTGGTGGTGCTGGGTTGATAATTGGACTTGATCTTAAAAGGTCTCTTCCAACCTCAACAATTCCATGATTTTATGAAGGATTGCTCTTATTCCCTATGACTTAGTGTGGGTGGTAGAGCACATATGTGCACCTTTGTTGTGAAGGAAAAAAAAGGGAAAAAAAATCCTTATCTTCAGAAAATGACAGAAACTTTTCAGAGGCTGTAAGCAGTGTGTTTTTCTTCTGCTGACACCCAAGATAAAGGCATTAAATGTTTTCATCAACTCTTTCCTCACCAGAGTCTTCCGCAGGCTTTTTTTAAGTACTCTGCAGCAATGCAGTGTCCTTAATGTTCACTGTTAATTGCTTCTCACTTTTCTGTGAAATTAACTGAAACAAAATGTCCATTGTCCCCCTCACTTTGTTGGTGTTCTTGCATTTTGTAGCTGCATTAGAGTCAGCAGCCCACATCTGTGATCTGCTTCAGGTTGTTCCTTTGGGGTTAATGGCTTTGAGCACAAACATGGACTGGTGAAATGTTCATGTTTTGGCTTCAAAAAGAAAAATGACTTGCCCTGTTTAAATATTAAAGGATAAAAATTAGCAGTATTCCAAGTTTCTGGAGTGCCAAGTACTTCTCTGCACGTTTTTGGTACAACTTTCCGCTGTCCTGATCCTGCATTTCCTATTAGCTGGGATGATCTGTGTGACCCGGTGACTTGCAGGGAGGGGGAAAGACTCAGAACCCTTTCTTGCCATGTCACAAAGAGGCAGATGGAGAAGCTCCTGCTTCCTGTGTTGGATGGACTCCCTGGCGTGTGTGCTGGCTGTTAATATTCTGTTAGTTCTCCTTCAGGCAAAATCATCTGCATGAAACTGTCCGAGAGTTGCTTCCATGCATATGTGTGAGACAGGCAAACCTGTGTATCCAGACCCTGTTGCCTTTTAGAAAGGGCTGTTAGCTGGAAAAGAATTGATGATGCTGAGCTGGTGCTGCACCCCAGTGTGGTGAAACAATCAATAGATTCTGAAGTCAGAACATACCTTTTTAAAGCACAGACATTTGTCACTTTTCCATCCTTCCTGAATGCCTGAGTAGGCATAGCCCTGTGCCCCAGGCTAGAGCTTGAACCAACAAACCTGAGTTGGTTTGGAGTAGATCTTTGTTTTTTGGCAGCTTACTAATGTGGTCCTGGGCTAAGTGATCACACCAATATATAGGACTCTGTCTCTGGCAGTGGTTTTTCCTTTGCTTCTTTCCAAAGGCACATGACAATATTCTCTGTGCATCTGCAAAACACCACTAAGGGCCAGATGGGGAGACAGAAGGGAAATATAAGATAAAATAGGATTTAGGCAAATATTTTTCTCTGTCCTGCTCCCCAAGATTTAAGCTCCAATGGATTTTTGAATCCTCAGCCCTGGAGATGAGGCTAATATACTTGTAGGCAAGAAGCCCATATGGGCTGAGCTATGCAGTGAACTGAATTCCTACTCGTCCTATAATGAAAGGAGAGTATTGAAGCACCAGCCCTGTAACTGCTGCTGGCTCTGAAATGCTCATGTAATTGTGTCATGTAGTGGGAGAAATAGAACTTTTCCCCTCTGCTTTGAGGTCAGGCAGAAAGCAAATCTTTTTGCTTTCTCCCTCAGACCTTGCCTGAAAGCAGTCAGCGAGTTCTCTCCCTTTTTACTCTCTGAGGGTCAAACTCTTTGATCCCTGCCAGTATCTTTTTCTATTCTCTTTATCTCACTTTAAGGCAGGTTTTATTACAGACAGCTGTCCTCAGAGCACTGGCAGGTATGGTGCTGCAGACAGGCAGGGACACCAGATCAATAGTACAAAAACACAACCAGGAACTTGAAGGCTCAGGGGATGCAGCAAAAGACATGACCTAGTTCCCTCCTTGTCTGAGACCAGAATAGTCAGTTCCATGTTCAGAAGGGCAAGGGACAGGCAAAGTTGTGCTTTCTATAGTTTGTTTTTGCTGTGCCTGATGTTTTTTAGAACTTGTGTGGTGGGGGTGTGTGTTCTGCTTTGCTTGTTTTTTTATCTCAGATATAACATTGTGAAATCCATGCTTTTTAACTATGCAGCACCCAGCTGTGAACATTTTGTGGTTTTTTTTTCTGGAAGTACCAATTCTTTGAGAGCATTGAGTAACTGTACTGCAGTGTTGTGTATTTAGGGCAAGGCTCACTGCATTCAATCTTGCATGCCAAAGGAGGGGGAAAGCAAACTTGAACCCATATGGTGAGCACAGTGTTGGCTGTCATCTTGACTCCTGCTGACTATATCATCCTGCTCCTGGGCATACATTTGAGGATACATAAGGTCTCAGTCTGTTTTTGCTCAGAGCTTGTCTGTACTCCTCGAAGGCAAAAGCAATTCCTTTAATCTGGAATGCCATCAAACTTGGGCATATTAGTCACCACATATAATACAAGTAGCTGTAGGGCTGAATATGAAAATCTTTCTCAATGCTTTAGCACAAAACACGTCGGAGTAAAAAGCTTATTGTAACAACATCTAGAAGTCTGTACTGGTATAGAAATGCCACTGTAAAACTAATTCTACCAACCCAGTTAGGGAATGCAACAGCAACTGCTTTGTCAAAGAAAGAAATCTGCTTTGTTTTTGCCTTAGCAAGGATTCATCTTGCTTCTCCCTGGCTTGCCAGCCAGCAGGGAGAGGAGTGATTCTCAGTTCTGAAATACCTGGCATAGCTCTGGGCTGTCCATATGGTATTTCTGGGAGTGGGGAGGGTTAGGCTTTTCCTAAGGCTCCATTGAATGGGGTAGAAATTGGAAATGTCTCACTGCCTGCCTGTCTGCTGTTTTCACTCAGACTGACAGGTTGGAAGGTTCCCAGGAAGGCAGCAATGCAAGCCTTGACAGCAGATGTTATGTGAGAACCACAGCACAAGAGATGACTTGCTGTTGGCAGAAGGTAGATTTTCAGTGCTTGTATTGCATCCAAAGAGTAAAGAAGGTCAAAGAATCAAAGGATTTTGATTGCCTCTCTTTGGCTGTCTGGTCACAATGGTTCTTTTACAAGATGGATTTTTGCTTCCTCATAGCAGAGGTCTCTTCATTCCCCCCTCCAGAGCATACACACTTCACTAGCTCTTTTTAGAAATGAAACCTAGAATACATCTACCCTGAAGGAGATGACTCTGCACCTACTCTCTGTGGCGGGAGAAAGCAATGACAAGTTTGTCTGTTGAGAGGAGAATTGGAGAGCCCAGAATCTTTGCTAAGACAGAGGCAAACAAAGCTAAGATCTTACTGTTGCTTGTGTAACACCTCCTAAAATTTACCTTCCCATTTTTCATGCATTTTGCACACTTTCAGCCAGCTGGTCCCTTTCTGTAGCTCTTGCTCTAATTCAGTCTTTCTGGCTTTCACTGTCTAGTTCAATGCTGCTGTTTTATGAACATTTTTCAACTTGCTATTCAAAAGTTTAGCTCCAGAGGGCTGAGGGGCAAAGGAATGTTCAGACATATGTTTTTCCTCATTCCCTTTGGGTACACTTGTCTCTTCCTGTCTTTCCTGCTCTGTTTATTTGCCTGCAGAATGCCTGGGACACCTCAGCTCTCTCCTCCTTTGTTCGGCAGCATGTGCATTCCCAGGCTGTCTGACAGGCTGACGGAACACACCTGCCTCCAACATGTGTTCCTAATAAAAAGCTTAATCGGATACTTCTGCAGCTTGGAGAAAGCTGGTACTCAACATGCAGAACAAGTAGAGAAACAGCAGCAGAGGCTAAAGCCCCTAGAACGTTCTTTGGGGAATTAGAGCAATAGCTTAGTGTCATTTTACATCACTGATGTTTTCCCTCCTCTTCCATCTCCCCTCTGTAACCTGCAAAGATCTAAGAATTATTGCTGTTTTCCTGGGGTATAGAACTTAAACGCCTCTCTTGTATTGAAATCAGCAACCAAGATAGCACTTTGAGTGAGGGTGAAATTACTTGCAAATTCTTGGCCTCTGTTAAGCTTTCTGTTCTGTGTTAATTGCTCATAGCCTGGGTGATGTTTAGGGGCTTGACACATCTTCATCAAGGATGCAGTCAGAAGGGAATTGTTGGTGTCTTTTGGAATCTGCTTATTCTACATTCTGCAGACTCTTCCAGTGGAAAGGACTGGAATGAGTGGCATTTCTCCTCTCTACCTATATTTCATTCATAATTCATTCTGAAGGACCTGCAGATTCCTGTGAGTTCAGTTAATCCCTGAGATGATATATCTAATTACTGTTTAGGTCAGCCTATATAAAAATGTAATTCATGTTTTTTTGTGCATCTCTTCTCCCTTGCCATTGAAATTCTCCTGTTCCAGCCAGATCACAAGACTAGCAAAACTTCTTCAAATAAAAAGTACCATTAAATAAACAAGTTTTTTATTGATGAAACTCATGACAAGGAGTGGATTAAAAAGCCAATAACAAGTAAATTTTAAATACTAAGGTAATTTTGAAACAAAGCCAGGAGATGAAAGATATGGAAAAATAAAACCCTGCACTCCCATGGAGCTGGAATTAGGGATTTAGGGAAGTTCACATAATTCACTAGTTTTTGGTTGGCTGGTTAGTTTGTTTTTTCTGAATGCAAAAAAGTCACCTTAGCCATAAAAGGAAAAACATATGGGGCGAGTGGAATGATGGTTGAGGGTTATGAGGCATCAATTGCTGTGCAAAACAAACTTCCCAAGTCACTCCTAGTGCTTGGTGCTTCTGAACCGTGAAAAATGTTCAGAGGTTTATCAGGTTTGCTGTGACAGTACAGCTGATAATCACTCACACACTCTGCCCATAAACTGGGCACCTAAATCATTTTCATTGTTAATTCTATCAGGAGTTTCCTGACACAGGTATCACATAAGATTTGTGTCTGCATGTTATAGAGTATAATAGCAGTGAATGGATTTAGGGCTGCTACTTTACATGGCTATTAACCCAGAGTTCCTCCATGATGGGAAATCTGGGGAGGGCAAACACTGTCCTAGAGTTCCCTTGGAATCGGGGTATATATATATTCAAGATGCATCTTTCCTGGTTTTTTTGTGTGTGTAAATTGCATCGTTTGACCTTAGGTAAAAGACTGGATCTTCAGACTCCAAAAATGCCAGAGGAAGCAGAGGATGTGTGTGACCACACTCCTGATTTGTTACTTGGGCAAATGCATTTATGCTGGGGAGCAGAGTGTGCAGCCGGGTGGTTGGACATCTCATGGAATGCTGGGACGTGCAGAAAGTACTCTGTTTTTCCAAGATCATCTCTGAGTGCCCAGGGACGAGCGATCACTGCGGGTTTCACGTGGCTCTGGGGAGCAGCCTCGGGGCTTCAGCACCACGGCCAGGGCTCGGCCCGAGAGTCCTGCAATCCTTTGGGTTGGGAAAGTCCCCCAAGACCACTAAGTCCACCTCTTTCCCCAGCACTGCCAATCCCAACCACTAAACTATGTCCCCAAGTGCAACATCCACATATCTTTTAAGTCTCTTCAGGGATGGTGATTCCATCACTGCCCTGGGCAGCCTGTGCCAGTGCTTGACAACCCTTATAGTGAAGAAATATTTGCTAATATCAATCTAACACACACACACCACCACCACCACCCCCCAGTACAACTGGAGGCCATTTGCTGTTGTCTGCCTGTTAGCTGGGAGAAGAGCCTGACCTCCACCTGGCTACACCCTCCTGTCAGGGAGTTTTAGAGCGTGAGAAGGTCCCCCCTGAGCCTCCTTTTCTCCAGGTTGAGCCTCCTCAGGTCCCTCAGCCGCTCCTCATCAGTCTTGTGCTCCAGACCCTTCCCCAGCTTTGTTGCCCTGACCTGCCCCCAAAACTACCACAAACCTGAAGGTTTTGTTAGCACAGTACAAGCAATAGGAGAAAGAAAAAAAGCCCTTTGTTATTCTGATTTTTTTTTTGTCTGCCTTTAAAAAGCAATGGTTCTACTCAGAGGCAATTCTGAAGGTCAGCAGGTACAATTAGATTGGCCATTGCATGTGGCCTTGCTGTTAGCTTCACACCCAGAGGATTTATTTTTCCCTGTCACTCAGAGAAACTTAGCCTGAAGCAGCCCTGGTTTCAGAAATGTACAGCAGGGCAACAAGGGAGTCCCCAGAGCTGCCCCTCCTCCACTGAGGTACTGCAATGTGTTTCCATAATGCTCACCCAAGAGGAAAGGAGGGAGCTGCCTTGTCTTTCAGATGATTATAGAAAAAATGCAAAGGGAAAACAGGGTTTAGTGATGCTACGAAAACATTCCAATTCCTTCCAACAATGCCTGTTTTGTCAGGGAGAGCTGGAGAAACCACAAACGTTGAATAACTCCCCAGTAGAAATCTCATCACACCAGAAAACAAAAGGCAAGATAATGTATTTTTCTGTCATATTAAAAATGAATGGACTCTGCTTTTCAAGCACTACCATGCATCATTCTGTCTCCCCTTGGAGTGAGTCACTGCATGTTACAGGCTGACTCTTGCTCGATAGAATTGAGTTCACAGTGGAAAACAATTATGCTTCACAATAACTTTACTAACACAGTTACTGTCAACCAAGATCTCACTAAGTGGGGTGTTATGTAAAGATGTAAAATGAAGGATGGAGAGGATATTTGATTAACAGGAAGAAGGCAAAGCAAAATAAGACCCTTCTGGCTCTAGAGTGCTTAACTACCATAGTACCAGAAGTTTATTTCTCTGTTCAGGCTGAGTAACAACTTTTTATTGAGGCTGAATGAGGCAGTTCTGATGCTTTAGAGCTTCTACAAACACCCAACAGACTTACTTAAAATTTCAATGTCTCTGAACATTTCTGCCAGTACACCACCATTTTTGTAGTTAACTACATTCTCATCTGCATAAAAACTACTCACATCTTGTTGGTACTTCCTATACCAAAGTAATTTCTCTTCCCTTGCACACCCCACGTGACAGGAATGCAGAGCTGATGAGTTCTTGTCCCTGGACCTCTGTTTAAAGCCTATCAGTGTGTCATCTGTCTAAAATATTACATGAGGCCCTCCCCATCACTTCTTACAGTTAACTTGGCATGATAGTTTCAGTTTCAACAAAGCCAGCTTGTGTTCTCACCAATCATTCAAGCAACTGCACCCTGCTGGTCTGAAGGTGAGGATGGGTCTTGCAAATTTTTATTTTTAAGCTTTTGAGTGTGGTCCATCAGTGTCTTCCCTGACACCTACACCTGCACGCTCTGCCTTCAGCAAAAATGACTTGGCTCCATTGTTATAGTAACACTGCCAGGCTGAGCATAAATACTGGCTGCTGAAGTGGTGCTGAGTGGGTTTTGACCAGACTCACACAACTGATTCTAAAATGATTTATTCTCTCTATTTTCCAGCTGGTGGGCTTTGTCTACGCCTGTTATGTTGTTAGTGTTTTTACAGAAGAAGAAGACAGCTGTAAGTATTTATCAACAAATACCTTGGCAAAGGTTATAGTAAATTTCATTTCTCTCTCAGATGTTTGTCTGTCAGGACCGAGTTGCCATCAGACTTCTTTCCATCTCTGCCTCTATGGGATATGGCACTACCTATCTTTCAAGGATAAGCTATTTTTCCTGTGAGGGTTTTTTTTTCTTACTGTCACTATGTGTAGATGCTGTAATTCTGCTACACTTCTACCACAAAAAAGCTTCGTTTTGGCTTTTTAACTGGTCTAAGCTTTAGAGAAACTGGGCTTGTGTTCTCAAGCTTATATATGTTGTAAGAGTAATGCTATTGAAATATTACTGCTGTAATTAAGAAGAAAGAATTCAGCCCAGTGCTCAAGTAGGCAACCTGCTGAGTCTCTGTGCCACAAGCTGAGGATGAAGCAGAGCATGAGATTTCTTGCCAAGAACCAATCTGACCACTTAATTTAAGAGCAGAGGAAGTGCTGTATTTGAATAACAAGGAGGAGGAAGGAGCCAGCTTCCTCGTGTTTGGTATACAAATCTCTTCAGTGACATGCAGTCACTGTGGGGTGTCAGGGTAAAGACTCAGAGGCCTCACCTGGGTCTGTGGGGTCTATGCTGATATTCCCAGCCTGATCCTGGATTACTTTGCCGTTCTAAAACTCCCTTTGAGACCAATAATTTGACAAGCAGAGGAATGGATGCATACAGATAAAATAAATGTGAAGTTTGATTTCTCTGGCAGTGTGTGGGTCTAGTACAGTTTACTCCAGCAAAGAATCTGATCCAAAGATTTGATATAACCAAGTATCAATTCTATAAGACATTGATTAGGTTTGTGCCAGTAGCTTTGTTGTTTTAAAGAGCAGCTGGCATGGATGAGAGCTGAAAAACAACAGCTTGGAACTGAGTATTTGAAAGTATGTGAAGAATGTGTTTTCATAGGAGTGAGAAGAGAACCATTACTTATCTGACTTGTCCTCATGTTTTTTTTCTTCCTTCCTGTGTGGCTGAACTCATTCTAGTGGCTTTATTGATCATTTCTTTAGAGCTTGGTAGTGCACTTAGAGAAGGTGCTACATTATAGTAATATTTTTTAAATTACCCTATAGCTCTTCTATTAGCTAAATAGCTAGTGTTCTGAGCCCCTGCTGAATATTGTAAAGCAATAACTTGACAGAGCTCATTTTTATAGTAGGAATCTGTTAGGAGATGCAACCACATGGAAGGAAGCTTTATCTAGAAACACAGAGCTGTTAATTTCAGGATATGTGTATTTTTTTCTACTAACAAATTCACTTTCCCTCCCAGTTTCCCAGCTTGGAGTTAAAATGCCAGCTTGAATAATTAACAATGACAAACCATCAATATTTCACACTCACAGGGGTAGATCCTTCCAATGACCTGAATAAATTTGAGCTGTGTTTTAATTTTCTCTTCCATTTGTGGTTTCCTTTAAATGTTGCTTTGATATGCAGCATGAAGTAATTATAAGTGCTGAGGCACATTAATCAGGAAGCTCATGCTAACGTGATTTTCATGAGAAAACACAGCAGTAGGGATCT
>VYZS01068511.1:17484-60293 GCA_013400695.1 Neodrepanis coruscans | reverse complement strand
CTCTGTAGGGAAGCTCATTCAGATTCCTGACATCCATTAAACACCTGTTTTGTGGTGCTGTGTGTAGCTTGTGGAGAGCAATGCTCTGAGAAACGCAACTTTCTGCTGTTCCTTGCAGTGGTTGTAAATGGCATTTGTGCTCCACGTATGGGTCTGGGTGCTCTTACAGGGAGGGATAAACCAACCTATCCAATGGTTTCCTACCTCTTTGACTGACCCCCCCTTCTTGTATCCCTCTCTAATACCCTCCGGCTCGTGGTACCCTGGTGGTGCCTGGGCAGTGATGAGAGCTGGTTAATCCCTCTGATCTGAGGGATCAGCTCCTTTCCCTGTGGCAGCCCCCGTGGCTGGATGACAAGGCCCCTGGTTCCCTGCCAGCAGGACGTGGTGTGAGGAGCGACGCCGCATCTGTCACCAGCGCAGCGGGTGCCAGTGGCTCCGAGGTCAGCATCCCGCTGTGCCCTTCGCCTTGTGCTGCTCTGGCAGACCAACCCCTGCCTAAAAAGGGGGGACAAGAGAAATAGAAAGTGACAAATGGCCCTGCTGAGCTGTCTACAGGGAACTCAGTGGGACTGGGAAAACCACCAGCTCAGTGACAGAGCTCTGCAGTTCAGGCTTTAGGTACTGTGAATAATGACGACCTGTCAAGCAGAGATCAGAGGAGAAGCTTCGTGCTATAGCATTTACCTCCATGCTGGCCAAGGAAAATAAGCGTTTTACTCTTAAAATAGAAAGATATCAATCAATGTTAATCGCAGAGCTTTTTCTTTGGTGTGGCACTCTGCCTGATCTCAGTGTGGTCTCTCTCCATCCACACAGGACTTGGCTATCAAGGATCTCATATATTTATATTTTTATGTATACACACACACACACATATACATATATATATATATATATGTTTGATGCTGCTTGAAAGTCACCTTAAAAAGTATATTTTTTTGGAAGTGAAATAAAAGGCCACTCTGATTCAGCCTACCAAGAGCAGTGCAACTGGAGTGGTGCTCCCATCCCTGCTGTCTTGCCTGCCCTGGGCTCCCAGTTCTGCTGGTTTTATCTGGGTGAAGCCGGGGTGCTGGGCTGGTCGGTAATCCCCAAATATATGGCTTTTACCCAGGTTTTATACAGTCTGCAGCCTCTCCTTTACCTCCTCTTCCTCCTGAGCTGTGCCCTGGGCTATTACAACAGAAATCTGCTTTCTGCAAAGCAGTGCTGTATAAACACAAAGCAGCTTTCTCCTGCCATGCCAACAGGACTGCTCATGGTATGAGCTCCTTTTTTTTAAGGCACAACTATTAGTCATCACAATAAATCTATGAATTAGGTTAGTAGTATTGTTTGCATTAAAAATAGGCTGAGTGGGTCGTGCTGATGGTGGGAATGTGGTCACATCAGAAGGGCTGGCAGTGCCGTTCCTTACCGTCTGGGTTTTAGAGATGAAAGAAATGGCATGATTATTGGAAAAACGGCTAATAATCACTTCAAAGGGTCATTCTGCTCTAAGGCAAGGTCATGATCTATGCACCATTCACATGTGTTTGTGGGGTATGTATTTAATTACAGTTAAAGAAGGGGATGCCATAATCTGCTTCTGTGATTGGCTCGGGTGCCTCCCTGCACTTGTTGTTACGTGGGCAGTCACAGTGGCTCCCAGGGATGAGGAAAGTTTGTTTCCTTATTTCCTATAGATGCTTTTTGCACATTTGAAAGCTGCTCATGTAGCTTCACTCAGTTCTCTTTCTCTCTCTCTCTGTAGACTAATGCTTACAATTTTCTCTAACTTCTTGCTTCAGCCTTATTTACTGGGCCCATAGCTGTCCTCATTCCTCTCCTCCAGCCTCCTTCCTCCTCTTGAGTTCCCTACAGATACCTCTTATTTCCAAAATTCTGTGTGAAAAATGGGACACGTGTAGAGTTTTGACCCTCATGCCTTGTTTCCAGGCCAATTACAGCATTGCAAATGCTGTTTTCCTTACTTCATCTTGGTGTACAGCCTTGCAGGCAGAAGGGCCTGCCCCTGCTAACAGAGCAATAGAGTGTTTCACTCCAAGTCTCTCTCAGTAGAACTTTGATTCCAGGTGCTGAACATAGAGTGGAAATCCAAAGTCTGATGGGAAAAGGGATAGCTTAGTTGTCTAGCACTTACAGTCCTCTAATAATGATGCTGCAAAAAAGGAAAATGAGGACTTTGGGTCTGGCTGCCAAACACCTGTTTCTCAGAGACACCCTACTACTGTCAGTGCTGATGCCGGTGCTTGTTGCACTGAGAGAGAATACCTCTGCACCATGCACCTCCTGAAATGTTCTTCTTCCTTTCTATCTTGCCCTTTTTCCCTGTAGCTCTGAGCTGGAATCCGATTTTAATGGTGACTCATCGAACTCTGAAGTGGGTGAAGGACAGACCTCACTGCTGGAGTCCCCCACCTGCTCGAGGCCCAGCCGGAGGTGGACATCACTCGTCAGGAACCCTGTGGCACCAGAGGAAAGCCCCAAAACATCCAAAGTTGCTGATGGTAAGCATCCTGACCTGATGCTCCAGAAGCCTCTCTTGAGAGCTGCAGGCAGGGTTAGGGGAGAGGTCTCAAAGTGGAGGCTGTTCCCTGCAGTGTAGCCAGGTTGTGCCTGTTGATGGTGTCTTTCTTTGTGGGGTTTCTGCCTTTCTGGCACTGCAACTGAAACACCATTTCAATGATGCAGAATAACTTGGAGTAGTTATTTCTCATGCTTAGCTTGAAGGGGTGGGATGAATGTTTTCCCACTGGGGAAAAGTTTGGATGTTCTTAGCAGTCAGTACAGTATCTGCAGTATTGCCTAGGCAAGGGTAACTTTGGGAAGCATTAGAGAGCTCTCCTTGGTACAATTTGTGTTTCCACCAGTAGCAGCTTAAAATTTTTGTATCCAGTGATGGCACAAGTGGGAAAAGATACAGCCAGCAAGAAGTGGGGAACAATATTCCTCCAAGGGCAAACACTTTTCTCAAGCTGGTCAGAACTAAAAGATGTTCTAAACTCAGCCAAAAAAATTATTTTGCAGAAAATAAAAGGCCATTGGCATTCATTTCTTCCCATCTCCCACCACCCCTACCACCCCCACATCCATATATGCATCTTTAATCCAAACAGAAAAGAGGGGGTTTCATACAGCAATTTAAATCAACTCCTGAATAATAAGGCCCTTGTTTAGGGCAAAAGGATAACAGCAGACCCCAAAGCATGCTGAGCAGCATGTGACCCCATGCAGTCACTGAAGGGCTTTATCCTTTTCCTTCCCCAGTTTCATGCTGTCCCCCACCCCTGGCTGCTAAGGTCATCTTCCTCCCGCCATCACCTTCCTCCCCATCATGCCAGCTGGGTTACCCAGATCTTCCTGAGCAGCTTGGTTTAGCTCTGCATCCTCACCCAGTTGCGTTAGCGTATTTATTTTTTACCCCTTCAGTCTGTCCCCTCGCCCGTCTGTTTGCCGGTCTTTCTGTCGTATCAGTTACTCTGAGAAAAGAGCTGGTGTTGGTTTGGGGATCAGCGAGAGGGTTCCTGTACTCCTCCGCTGGGAGCTGCTCCCGGCATCCCGCGGCGGGAGTGCGCTGCCCTCTCCCGGCCACACCGCGGAGCCGGGGCCGCTGGAGGATGCTTGGAAAACTGACCCCCCACCGCCAGGGGTTGGGGATCTTTTTTCCTCTATTTTTTTTTTTTTTTACCGTCTTCTTTTCTCTCTCTGGCTTTTGTTGCATTAGCTGACGCTGTGTCCTTTCTGTCTCTGTTCAGCACTCCAGAGAGCCAACAGTTTTCACTCCACAGCATTAAATAAGTATCAGAATTGGAGAAGAAAACTCCAAACGAGTGAGTAAAGTCTGAGAAAATATTGTACTTTTCTATTCGCGCAGTTTTCCATTTATCTGTCTTTTAATTGTCTATTTCCCCTTCTTTTCTTTAGAAGTTTTTTATTTTTGAGTTGCTAGGTGAGAAAATGGACAACTAAAGCACACCAACTTACTTTTTCATTTTCTTATCCTCAAAAAATCAAATTCCTTTCTGTGTGACTGTCCTCTATGTAATTACATCCACCAGGAAGTGTTGTCCACTTTAATTCTTCTGATGAAAGCATGCATTCCTCTCCCAAAGATGTGTATTTTGTCTCTAGACCTGCCTGCACCAATTGCTTTTTTGATCTGGATCTGACATCATGTCACTTATTAGAAATGCTCCTGGAGGTGTCTATTTACACCCTTCCACAGGTGCTCCATTGCTTCTTTTTTGTCAGAAAAACCCAGATGATATTTCTGAGTTACTGAAAGGGAGAAAGCCAACAGCCATCCAAAGAGGTGAAAATAAGTGTTAAAAGTTCTTGTCCTCTAGCCATTTCTCTTGGTTTGGACTGACATGTCTTTGTCCGTGGGAATCACACAGGAATGCAAAGATTTTGATAGAGATTGGATCTGTTCTCTATTCAATTCTGAAAGAGTGTGGTCACCCCTCACAGGTGGGGCTGCATCTAGGTAACCCTTTTCTTGGGCTGGGTCCCCAAACAAGCCAGCCATCCTCAGTCACACCCCTGCTGCTCGGAACTGAGTTGCCCACCCACTTTGGGACAGTCCCTTGGCAAGTGCACATTTCCTCCCACATATCCACTAAGGAGCTTTGTTAGAAATGCAGTTCTATCTGGTGGACTGAGATGTTGATGGTCTTGAGTGTAAACATGGATATAACAGCAGCAGAAAGAAGGGATTTGTGCATGTGACCAAGTGCCACAGTTTCTGGGCATGGAGACAGCTGGTTTTGGGGAATGGTGGTGACAGCTGCTCCTTTCCCTCCCCAGAGATGCCCTCTGCAACAAGGGGGATTTCTGCTGCTATTCAGAGTCCCAGTTGCCTTCAGAGAAATTGTGGTTCTGCTTGTGAAAAAATCACAGGATCTCTGTGCCTGTTACAGGACTAGTGTTCATGCAAAGGCATTTTGGCTTACTTGCTTTGGAATGCTCAAGAAAGCTTTGAAATTATTTACAAGTACCTACTCCGGGTTGAGATTTCGTATCTCAAAAGACAAGATAAGCTGCATTTCTCCTTCTGGGATAACTCAGCAAATCTCAGTACAAGTATGCACAGTGCTCTTCATTGGTCCTAAGAGGAGGCTTCCACCAAGCTCAGCCTCGGCAAACCCTCTCCTGCCCCAGAGAGGCAGCTGTGGTAGACAGACAGATGCAATGGACCTGTGTTCCCTGGGATTCACTGCACCTCCAAGGCATGGGCTGGGCTGTGAGAGGCCACACAGGATGTCCCACCTGGGGGAAGGCTCTCCCATGCCTAGGAAGGAAAGGTGGAGCAGAGTGTCCTCAGAGTCTCATGGCATCTGTGGCAGCCTCAGCTCTGCCTCTGGGCACTGTAAAGCATTCGAGGATTGACATATACAGCAGTCTTTTGCTCCACCAAAGGCTTGGATTTAATATCTTGCCTTAATTGATCTCCATTTTAAAAAGATCAATTAAAAATAATGCTGATCTCAGGTTTGAGCGTGGATAAGAAAAACTATGAGAGGAAAGCAGGAGAGGCCAGAGGGGGAGTGTCACTCTTAATTTTGACTTATGTTCAGCTTGTTCTCAGCAAGTGCATTACTTAATGATTTGCCAATTAATTTTTCCATCATTTTGTTAAAAATCTTCCGTGTGCCTCAAGGGCTCTAGAGGGAGCTAAAAGCCTTTGAGAGGGAAGCAATGCACTTCATAAGTCTGCCTGAACCTCAAGTATGCTGTTAAAATTAGGTGTAAAGCACAGTCAGAGTACAGTAGGGAGAAAATAAAGGCATTTTTTACTCTCTGGAGGAACACAGTAAGTAATAGTTTCTATATTTAATCCAATTTGATGACAGGAATTCATATGATCATCAGTCACTTGAAAAAATCTGTCTCCTTTTCAGACATATTTCCCAAAACACATATGTTTCATAAGCAGCACAAGGTACTTGGCCAAGGAAAGGAAATCATTGTCACAGCTATATTGGCTGAAAGGCTCAGAGCAGGATATTACCTTTCAAAACCTTTAATCCCCATTGCACGGCCACAGGGAATGCTGTGCTCTTAATTTATCTTGGGATTTTGGGCCAAGCAGATCATGATGGTGCCCTAGGGGACTTTTTTTTTTAAATCCTGTTTGGAAAGTGAAGCTGAAAGTATAGATTCAGTGTCTCTCTGGGAATAAAACCATTACCCCTCTGACAAACCCCACTCTGTGACTTTTCATGGGGCAATGGTTTCATGTGTGCAGGCTCTGTCCTTGTAGTCTAATGCATGCCCATGAGAGCTGGAGTGGGAAGCAATTCTCCCCATGGGCATGTGCTGTTATCCTACAGACCCCCGGGCTGGGGGTTTTATGCCCTTGTCAGTGTTATGGCTGTTGCTGCTGCAATGGCTGCATTTCCTCTCAGTGTGCTGAACCATGATATTTGCTCATGTCAGGAGGTTTGGGGCTTTAGTGGATCAGGCTAAACCCCCCTGGCTCACTTATGCAGGTGGTGGTGGTATTTTTATTATCCTAGTTCTGGATTCTCATGTTTTCCTGTGGCTCAATTCACCTTACAGAATATAAAGGTCAGCCCCTGGTTGCCATCCCTGAAAGAGTTCCTTAACAAACTCCAGCGCATTTTTTCCCTTCAGTCTTGGTCAAACATAACCAGTTGGATCAGGATTGGGTACAAATAGGTGAGACACTGGGAGAAAAGGAAACCTGGCCTCTCTCCCCGGCTTGCCTTTGATGAAGTCCACATTCAGGAACTGTCCTTGCTCTCTGGAGTATTGCTTTTGTCCTTATGCAGCTTTTAATTCAGATGTAGAAGAACCAAATTTTGCTTTGGAAACCTCCATGGATTTCAAAATTAATAGTTGGATTTGGGATTTAATAATTCAATTATAAATATACTTGTCATGTTATAGCTTGATATGGTAATATCTTGGCTCAGGGATCATTTTGTCTGACGCAAAATTAATTATGTAAGATTCCCGCAGGTACAAATATTGGAGATTTCTTCTGACTCCCTTCAGGTGCAAGTTGCCTTCTTGCTTTTTCTTCCAGCAGGTCTATGTCTATGCTAGTTGTGGTTCAAGGCCCTTAGTAATTAGTTACCTTCCCTGATCCTAGGAAGAAAGCCCCCTGCACACTGTTCGTTGTCCTGGCTTGGAAAACCATGGGATTATTTCTGTCCTTACTGCCTGCAAGTGGATGCATTTCCCATTTTTTTCCCATTCTGATGGACAGCTCTCTCAGAAGTCATCCATTTTCTTCATTTCTCAGAACTATCCAAAGTTCAAAAGTCACAGGTTGTTTTGACTGTTTCTGCTTCTGAGACCTGAAATCCCTCTAAAGGGGGCTGTTTTTCCAGAAAGTTTCCTGTAACTCAAAAACTGCTTCACTACATCCATCCAAAAAGTAGAAGCAGTTCAAGTCCACCACTGAAAACATCAACATGTGTTTGGCACAGCATCCACACACACAGATGGCCATAAACTTCAATGTTATAGGTCAGTGCATCAGGTTCAACTGTATCCAGGTGACTGTTTTATTTTCTGTTCTTGTTCTTTAATTGCAAGCTTTATTTAACACAAAATCAATATCAATGTAATGGTAAACTTTGTTTATTGTACAGGCTTTCCTTTGCTGTCCAGCAAGAAACCTGGGCTACACTGGAAGGACAGCTCAGCCAGCTGTCAGAGTGGCCCTGGAGAAGGTCATTCCCAAACACAGGTATGGAGAAGAATTGTGCAGAGCAGAGTGAGTGCAACTACTGTTGGGGCATGTCTGTTCTTAGGAGGCTGGCTGAGCATCCTCTGCTCTTTCAAACTCAAATAGTTTTGATCCTCACAGTAACCACTGAAGTTGGAGTTATACTTGTGCTGTACATAGGGAAGAGACTCTGCTCCCAAATCAAGTGGCTAAGTCCTATTTGCTGTGGGACTTAACTCTTCATGTGATCGAAGTCTAAGCACTAATTTGTTGCATCAGTCATAAAATCATAGAATCATTTAGGTTGGAAAATACCTCTGTGGTCATCAAGCACAACCATTAACCCTGCACTGCCAGCTCCACCACTAAACCATGTCCCCAAGTGCCACATCTACACAGCTTTTAAATACCTCCAGGGATGATGACTCCACCACTTCCCTGTGCAGCCTATTCCAATGCTTGACAATTGTTTCAGTGAAGACATTTTTCCAAACATACAATCTAAACCTCTCCTAGCACAACTTGAGACTTTTTTCTCTCACTCTGTCACTTGTTATCTGGAGAGACCATCCGTCACCTCCCTAGGACCTCCTTTCAGGTAGTTGTAGAGAACATTAAAGTCTCCCCCAGGTCTCTTTTTCTCCAGGCCCACAGCTCTCTGAGCTGCCACTCATCAATCTTATGCTCCAGAACCTTCACCAGTGCTGTTGACCTTCTCAGAACATGCTCCAGCACCTCAATGTCTTTCTTGTAGTGAGGGGCCTAAAACTGAATGCAGTACAAAGACAGCACTACTCTGCCCTTTCCTCCCAGCACAGGGCTTAGCTGCCACTGCCTTTGTGCCACAGTTTCTACCCAAAGGAGAAGAAAGTCCCCATACCTCTGTACCCTGCTGCTCCCAAGATGGCTGTTGATCTCTTCATGTGCTCATAGGACTGGATGGAAGTGTGTGGCATGTTGAGCAGGGCCATGTGCCAGCATCAATGGATAGGGGGTGTCTCTGTGTGGCTGAAACACCACTTGATCACTGCATGAAAGGCAAGTGCCAGCTGTTACCCTGGAGAGCAAATATGGGAGCTGAGGTGAGGGTTTGCATAGTACCAGCCACAGAAAACCTGGCATAGGAGACTGGGGAGTCCAGCCTCCTTACAGCCCTTAGTTGTGGTGTACCCATGTCTAATGTTTGCCCCTTGCCTCCAATGGGTAGAAGACCTCATTTCTTAACTTGTATCAGGCCCTTGGCTTCACATCTCCCACTGCTCAGGAGCATCTTCTGTATCCCTCAGGATCTAAAATTTCCATTGTATTTTCTGGTTTTCAATTTTTTTTTTAAGGCTGAGGAAGGGCGGGCCTGTCATATGTGCAGCACTGCACCAGGAGTCATGACCGACCATCCTGAGCAAAGGGCAGCATGTCCCTGGATTTGGAGCCAGGTGCAAAGAGGACCAGCCCATATCCTCTGTGCCCTAGCCAGTTGTCCTCACCTTTGGGTTAAACATGATTAATATTGCTTGACTTCAGGGCCTGTGTTAGAAAAAAATCAACTCTCCCACATCCATGGTGGTAGTTGAAATCCGGTGCAGGACAATGGGGCCAGGAAAGGAATATCCCAGGGGAGCAGCTCTGCACAATGCTGCCTGGCCACACTGTGCACAAGGAGAGGTGACTCCATGCAGCTTCTGCTCTACAGGCAGTGCTTAATGGCCTTTTTCTTACTCTAAAGAGTGAGGATTGAGAGGATGTTTATTTGTTTATTGGTGTTTCTTACACTTTTCTATCGGAGATACTGGCCAATAATAACTTTAGTCATCAAATACAACTACGAAACAGAGAGGAGTCATTATTGCCTTAGTTCTGATGTTTCTGAGAAATGAAAAGTCAGACAGATTAATGGCTTACTGATGTGAATTTGGGTATCTGGCACATAAATGGAAACAGGAATTGAATCTTCACACTATGCATTATCACATAGCACTGATGATAAAATGTTTCCCTTTTAAGAAGGAAAAATAATCCTCTACTTTTGGTCTGGTGGCTAGATAATGTGGGTATTTAACCTTGTTACTATCTTCAACAGAACATTTTGGTGGCTGGAGTAATAAATTTATACCTTTACCAAAGCAAAAATATGGAGAGAGAATTAATTGAATTGTTTAAAACTACCATCTTGCATTTTATAGTCTTTTCTGGGTCACTTCTCTCATTCCTACCTGTGCTGCGTAGGCATGCAATATTATAAAAGCATTTGGACAGGATGGATGATGGTCTCTTGTGCTTGTTCAAAACTCTGAGGTGACGCAACTGGAACACACTCAGGAGAATAGAGCAGATCTGCTCTTGTCTATTTTTGTGTTTCTTTCTAAGGAAAATATTAAAGGCAATTCATAGCATTATGATTCTTAGTATGAAGAACATTTATTTTTAGACTATTAAAATTTCTAGTAGTATTAGACCTCCACTTCTAGATAAATATTAGCCCTTTAGGGAGAAAAGCTTTTCTTAATTTATTATCATCTACATATATCTGTGTTTATAAATTAAATATTATGTTTATTAGTATTACGTTGAGATTGAAATGGATTAAAATATTATATGAAATAAAAGATACACAAAACAATATCTTTCTACCACTAATATATATATTTTTTTTATGCACACCACAGTTGTCTTCTTATAAGAAACCATCAGAAATTACAAAAAGACATTTTAAAGCTTACAGCCNTATCAAAACAGTGGAGCTCTGTGGACTATAGAGAAGAAGGATGTTGACTGGAGAAAAGATGTGTTCAAACGAAATGGTTGTCCTGTGCCCCTCACATTTGCAGATGATGCTTCGCCAGCTTTGCCTGTTGACACAAAAGATGCTCTGAGGAGTCTGGATGCAGTTTCCAGGGAGCACACAGCTGGCCAGCCAAAATCACCACTGAAGATCATAGCCAATGCTATTAAAAGGTCAATTTTGGAGCCTCTAACCTCGACTCCAGGAGGACTAAAGCAGGACTCAGAGTGCAAAGTCAAAGCCTCTTCAGAACAAGCTTTCTTTAGCTTCCCCAACTCTCCTGGGTATTCCCTAAGCCAAAGGAACTGTAACAACAATAACACTCAGCTGCAGGATCTTAAGGTAGTGGAACGGGCAGAAGAATATTTAGGAGATGGAAACCCTTTATTAAATGCATCTAGTTCTTTTGTTGGTTCCAAAGAGATGACTCTAAGGGATTACAGTGAAGAAGTATCCTTCACATCCTACAGTCCTCACACCAGGTTGACCAAGACAACTAGTATACCTCAGAAATCATCTTGCACTAGAATGGAGGATGTCCCAGGACTCCTAGAAAAGTTTACCTTTAAAGACAGTCCTTCAGGGACTCCCATGGATGATATGTGTATCCGCAAGGAAAAGTCTAGTCTTCTTTCATCTCCAAAGCCCAAGAACATGCCCAAGGACAATCTGGATGACTCTGCACACAAAGGTAATCTTGGATTGCTCTTCAACAGACTGAGAAGTAAAGCTTGTGAAAGAGAAGGGAATTCCTTGATATCACCTCTGCTTGTCACAAAGGACCATTCTCCAGAAGACAGGTTGTGTTATCTTTCCACAGGTGAGGACCTGAGTGGAATTATTTTGTTGTTACTATTATTATTGTTATTGTCATTACTAATATTGTGTAAGAGCACTTAACCTTTAAAAGACCAGTGCGTAATCATGAAAACACATATCCATTGTATGTTATGTTTAATTTGTAGATACTTTCTACATAAGAAGACATAATTAATTTTTTTTTTTTGGCTAAAGTTTAGGAGTTTCTTCAGATTTAAAGGAGCAGAATGGATTTGCAAGCAGAGAGCATCTTGCTGGACCTTGCTGCTCTTCAGATGTGTTTGGGTCAGGAAAACTCACTGAGGTGGAAGGGGCAGCAAGGCAGAGAGGGATGCTGTGCAGAGCTGCTCCCGCAGTGACACTGAGTGTGTCATGGAAGGGGAAGTACAGCAGGCAAGCTAAAGGGCAAGCACTGAAAACTCTTGTGCAGTGCTGAATACATTTGTCAACCTTCCCATGAGGAGCCCAGAGCCTGAAGCAAGATGTTTGCAAGAGCGAGAAGCTTTGCTCTCTATGTACATGCTTCCTCAGCAGGTGTCTCTTCAGCTCTTTCTGCTGGCTGGAGTTGTGGACATACTTTTGGGAGCTTCACAGTGTCCTTAATATCCCCTTGTTCTTTTATTTGACAGGAGATAGCACCTTATTGACCCACTCTGACCTATTTGTGAGTCTATCTGGGTAGTGATTAAAAGGCATCAATTTTCATGTTTACTTGCAAGAACAAGGTTAGTATTAAAATTGCTGGCAAGTCCAAGAAATATTGNTGTTTCTTTCTAAGGAAAATATTAAAGGCAATTCATAGCATTATGATTCTTAGTATGAAGAACATTTATTTTTAGACTATTAAAATTTCTAGTAGTATTAGACCTCCACTTCTAGATAAATATTAGCCCTTTAGGGAGAAAAGCTTTTCTTAATTTATTATCATCTACATATATCTGTGTTTATAAATTAAATATTATGTTTATTAGTATTACGTTGAGATTGAAATGGATTAAAATATTATATGAAATAAAAGATACACAAAACAATATCTTTCTACCACTAATATATATATTTTTTTTATGCACACCACAGTTGTCTTCTTATAAGAAACCATCAGAAATTACAAAAAGACATTTTAAAGCTTACAGCCCAGTATTACAAAGAAAAGAAAAAGCCAGAGAGATGCCTGAAGCCACGTGTCACTATGTCCCCCACTGTCCTTCTCAGAGCAGCACCCCAGGTTCTCCACAGACCTCTCCTGGAAATGGGATATTTGCTGATGATTTTTATGAGCCTGAAGATACAGATAGTGACTCTGGGACATACTCAGCCCAGGACTGGAAGGAAAAAACATGGAAATATACCTCTGAACCAGGAGATTTTAATAGGAAGAAAAAAGTGCTGTCATCTCTGGATTTGAAAGAGAAAGATGCCAAAAATAGCAGGCATCCAGAAGAAAAGCCTGAGCAAGAATTGAAGGAGGGAAAAACAAGGCTGGGGCTTTGTACTCAACAGCAACTTTTACATGACTCAAACAGGGCAAACTCAGGTGGAATCAGGGCAAGGTATCAAAACCGTGGAGCTCTGTGGACTATAGAGAAGAAGGATGTTGACTGGAGAAAAGATGTGNCTCCTAGAAAAGTTTACCTTTAAAGACAGTCCTTCAGGGACTCCCATGGATGATATGTGTATCCGCAAGGAAAAGTCTAGTCTTCTTTCATCTCCAAAGCCCAAGAACATGCCCAAGGACAATCTGGATGACTCTGCACACAAAGGTAATCTTGGATTGCTCTTCAACAGACTGAGAAGTAAAGCTTGTGAAAGAGAAGGGAATTCCTTGATATCACCTCTGCTTGTCACAAAGGACCATTCTCCAGAAGACAGGTTGTGTTATCTTTCCACAGGTGAGGACCTGAGTGGAATTATTTTGTTGTTACTATTATTATTGTTATTGTCATTACTAATATTGTGTAAGAGCACTTAACCTTTAAAAGACCAGTGCGTAATCATGAAAACACATATCCATTGTATGTTATGTTTAATTTGTAGATACTTTCTACATAAGAAGACATAATTAATTTTTTTTTTTTGGCTAAAGTTTAGGAGTTTCTTCAGATTTAAAGGAGCAGAATGGATTTGCAAGCAGAGAGCATCTTGCTGGACCTTGCTGCTCTTCAGATGTGTTTGGGTCAGGAAAACTCACTGAGGTGGAAGGGGCAGCAAGGCAGAGAGGGATGCTGTGCAGAGCTGCTCCCGCAGTGACACTGAGTGTGTCATGGAAGGGGAAGTACAGCAGGCAAGCTAAAGGGCAAGCACTGAAAACTCTTGTGCAGTGCTGAATACATTTGTCAACCTTCCCATGAGGAGCCCAGAGCCTGAAGCAAGATGTTTGCAAGAGCGAGAAGCTTTGCTCTCTATGTACATGCTTCCTCAGCAGGTGTCTCTTCAGCTCTTTCTGCTGGCTGGAGTTGTGGACATACTTTTGGGAGCTTCACAGTGTCCTTAATATCCCCTTGTTCTTTTATTTGACAGGAGATAGCACCTTATTGACCCACTCTGACCTATTTGTGAGTCTATCTGGGTAGTGATTAAAAGGCATCAATTTTCATGTTTACTTGCAAGAACAAGGTTAGTATTAAAATTGCTGGCAAGTCCAAGAAATATTGATGTCAGACAAAGAGCAATCTGAGTAATCTGAGCATAGGCTCAGAAAGAATTAAGTGCAGCACAGTTTCAAGTATAAAATATGAGGAATGAGAGCCGCATCCACCTGTCTTTGTGATCCATATTTTCACTAGCCCACTGCAGAAAGACACAGTTATTTAACTGAATAACCTATTGAATTTTATTGACATGCCTGTTTCTTTCTTACTTCATTAAATTGCAACCCAAACTGTAACTCCAAAATTGCTGCTGTACTGCAGCATTAAAATCTGTATGTAAAATGTGAATTCACTGAAATGTTCCCAATGGACTCCCAGATCCTTTTGCATCCCTTCTGCTTCAGAACTACTGCATACTGTGAGGAAGAGAGAGAATATATAAAAGATTTGATCTGAAGCTCATTAAAATTGATAGAATCACTCCTGCTCTCATTCCCGAATTTTTGGATTGGATTCTTGGAGCATCCTTTACCTAACGATGCCCAAAACCAGGTGTCCCAGTTGAGCCAAAGGATGCTAAGGACTGCACTGAAGCCACAGAGTTGCTAGTTCACACTTCTCAAGATGTGGTTTTAAATGGGAGGCTTTTTTTGAGTCTACACCTGGTCATCACCCATCAACAAAGGCAAGCTGACTTGCCCTTGAGTAAATCTATTAAAACAATCAGTATGTTGTGTTCCTACTAAAATGGGAAAAGTTCTTATTAGGTTTGCATAGCGCTATACTCTATTCATGTTTTAAGTATTTTGGAAAAATACACTGGTTTAGTATGTATTGCATTCTTTTGCTGTGCAAGCTGAAAGAGGATTCTTAAGTTATTACAATTATTGATTATAGGCACTGAAAAGTCTGCTTAGATTAAAAAAAAAAAAAAGAAGAAGCTCTGATCTAGCCATTTGTCCAGGAATCTGTTGTTTTCAATGTTTTAACATTGCACTCTCTGAACTTTTTAAAACATTCACATTTGCGTAAATCAAAGTGGTATACAGCCAAAACCTGCTTGGATCTCTAAAATAGCATTTCTGTCTCATATTGGCACTTGTCTGAGGCCCAGGCTTGGCAAGCTTCAGTCATGAACTGATGACAAGCTTTAGCCCACATTTCATGTCATTATTTTTCTCTCTTGAAATTTAGCATGAATCTCCAAAAATTTATTTAATGAAAAAAGTACTCTGAGCACCTTGCAGAAAACAATTTAATGAGACTCTTTTTCATACTTCACATTGCTCTTTATAGTAGGGCTTTCCTGTATGAGACCAAGCTGCTTCTGTGCAGGTATGGTTCATATTACATTACACTTGTTTTCTTCCTCAGTGGCTTGTGGGGCCAAAGAATGAGCTGAGTGAAAAAAGTCCATGAGCTTGAGATGAGACTGGTCAAGCTCATTGCAGAGAAATCCCCTGAGGAGTAACCGAATACTTAGAAACCACTTCCAATGTAAAACATTCCTGAACTGAGAAATGCTCGGTGGTTGGGTGAGTGTTAAGGGGAGGAGTCACATAGGACTGCCCAGTGCCTATGGCATTCCTTTAGACATACACTGTTGGAGACAGACTGGAAGGACCTTCAGTCTCACCTCATCTGCTCTTACGTTATGTTGCTCGTATTTCCCTACACCTTATGTTACTTCAGCTGCAAACACATATCCAGGTGTTTTTCCTGTGCTGATCGCTTTCTGCATTTCACACCCATGTGTCTGTCTAACCTAAAACTATGTTCTGTTCTTTTCTGCCAAGTGTTCAGCCTCCATATCAAGCTCAGCATGTAGAAGCAGAGATCTTAGCAGCAGACTGCCTGTCATTTCAAACTTACACCTGCAGTTGCATCTTCCATATGGGTCATTCCAGTTTCTGATATCCAGACCTGGGCTTAAGTCTTTCTGCCTAATGCTTTTTCTCTGTTTCCTAAGAGCTAGTCCTCAGAGCTGCTTGAAAGCTGTGGGCAGTGCAGAAATCCAGCTTCACAGGCTACTTGTGTGAGACCTAGACAAAACTTAGTGAAGTAATGGGAGTTCATGCACACTTTTCAGTGAGAGACTGGTTTAAAAAAAAAATTCAAAGTTTTCCTGTAGAATACACAATGTACAACTGTCCACAAATAACCACACTGGATTTCCTAAGTGCTATTGCAGACTTTTGACCTACTGCACAAATATCTTTGAGGCTTTTGTCTTTTGATTCCTCCTTTGTGTTTCAAACTGCAGTGAATCTCCCTCTCCCTCCCAGATCAACAAAAGTGTTCAATCAGATGGTTAGTTGTTCTCTCCTAAGCCTACTTGCCCATTTTAAATTCAAAAAAATGCCAAAATGCCATGTTAATTAATGATACAAAAAATCATTAGCACAACAGTAAAAAGAGACTTAAGCCAAGGTTGTGTGAAAGGTGTAGTAAGTAGTGTTTGTAGGGAGATGAAGTGGTGGATCCAGGGTTAAAGTTACTTTTGCCCTACAGACAGACCTTCTGAAGACCAGTCCATGAGGGTGGCTGGTTATCAGCAGATGTGTGTGATTCCAGGTTTGCTCTTTGAGATGAAGACATGAAAGGAGTATTTCTGTCACTGGCAGAGTAGGGAGCATGTGAAAACATTCCTAGAATTGTCCCTTACATGAGATGAGAGTTGTTATAACTCATTGTGTGACTATGTTGTTTACATGGAGCACATCATCCACAACAGGACAACCAGTTCAGCTGGTGAGAGAATTTAATGTGCACTCACTTTGCTTATTTTGTGCACTTTTGGATTGAAAAAGGATTGCTTGAAAATATTTTAGGTTCCCATTACTGCATCTTTGTACCACAGAAAATCTGTGTGTTTGCAGTATTCTGGTCAGAAAGGACACTGCTATCACAATGATTTTGTACTTTAGAAGGGGATCTGATGTACTAGAACATTAAATTACACGCCTAAGACAACATGAGAAATCTGTGGAGAAGCAGACATGAGAAGCCAAATAGCCAAGTCCTTTCTTGATTTCTATGGGCTATTTTTGTCTCTTTCCTCATGCCAATTCCCATCTGGTTTTGGACACCAGTGACCCAAGGGAAATGTGTAACTTTGCCCCTCTGTTTGGTAAAACACTGAAGTACTTACAGTGGACGTGATTAACTCCTATGACTTATAAAAACATGCAATCTTGGACACTTACAGAGGAAGACAACATGATACTATGTTATAAAAACAATTCCTGCTCCAAGACATTCTGTGTATTTAGGTTGCAGTCATTACCATGACACAAAAACACCCCAGGAAAGGGAGGTTGAGCTGTGGTGGGGAGATTGACAGCAGTGGTGGTTTTTCCTATAACTTTTGAGAACAATCAGCAGTGCTCCCATATCTAACAGAATGCAGCACCTTCTTAACCTATTCATATGACACCTCCCTTGGTTTTCAGAAGACCTCAAGTTTCCTGGGAAAATAAGTGTCTTGGATACCTTGTTAAGGGAGAGGTTCTCTGCACTTTGGTCCAGTTGATCCCTCTGAGTACAGCAAGGATTTTACTGCTGATGCCATTCAGTGGCAGCAGACTTAGGCCGAAGTGTCTTCGAGACTCACCCTTAGACTGTCGTGCTGTAACAAACTGGCCATAGGATGGAATTTTAATTTTATGGATTTAAATTTTCTTACCTCTTATGACACATACATATGAGTATACCAAGGTCAAATATCAAGAATTGGAGGTTTCCTCCAACTGTGTACTTTGAAGAGTATTCTGTGGCTCTGTCACGTTCACTAACAATAATAAATACTCAGCTTACTATGATTTGACATCTGTAAATCAGATATGCTGGAAAGTCTTGACCAAACTCCTACCAGCTACCATGAGGTAGAGATCAAGTATAGATTAATAAGCATTTCAGAAATATTTGTTCTTTTGCCCTTTATAATTGAAGGACAAATGAACAAACTAATTCTATGACTGACTGCTCCTGGCAACCTAAAGTCTTGTTAGATGGGGAAGAAAAGCTCTAGTATAACATATGTTCATTTGGAAGTTAGAAGGATGCTTAAGTATATAAGAAATACGTAATAAATAACTCCTAATCTGAGGGAACGAGATGGCTGGAAAGATGAAGTCCAAGTCTAGAAGAGTTGAGTTAGTATTTGGAAAAAGATACTTTTGAAACCTGTTCTGTAGCCTATTGAGCTTTAAGGCTTGGCCTGTTTGGAGTAGATAAATTATTATCATTGAACTTTAGTACAGCAGTTCTAAATTTCGGATTTTAATGATCCAGTAAGTGTGAAAGTCCCTAAGTTGAACATTTTTTGTGTGAATTTCTTGTCCAAGTCCTCACAGCTGGCAGCTACATTTTGCCTATCCCACCCCTTTTGGTTTGAGGGGGTGTAGGGAATTTGTTTTGTTTGGTGGGGGGGTGGGGGGTGGTGTTTTCTTTAGTTTTGGGGTTTTTATTTCCAAAAATAGAATAAATCTGTAATATTCTTCTCTAGCTCTGCATAAAGCAGGTTCATTCCGTGAGGTAGTTTTTTACTATGATTGTTACAGTTGTCTTGAAGTTGAAATTTGCACCTGGGGTACACTTTCGAGCATATTTCTGGTTTCTCTCACAGAAAAATAGTTGAGCTGAGCATTGAGTGGCTGCCCTTTTAATGCTGAAAGAAATGCCCTGTTTCACTGTTTCTATATCCATGAAAAGTGGCAGAACCACACCTCTGGGAGCCAAAAACCTGTATTCTTATCCCAGTTCTGCTCCTCTTTGCTCTGTTCTTCTGAGGACCTCCTTCTTCAATTATCCCAATTATACTAGTAAAGAACATCAGTGCTGTGAAATCTATTTGCAATAATGGGACAGAGACCATAATCAACGTGCAAAGGCAGACCCATCAGGTACCTCACCACTGAATAGGTCATTTGTTCCTTCATCCTAGAACATTCTCAGGTGGAGACCATGAAGGGTGTTGCTGATGGCAGTCTGGTGGCTGTTGTCTCACAGGGACTTGGGTACTGGGTCCCTTGAAAGGCTGAGCTCTTTTGGAGCAATCTAAATAGCTTTTCTCTGCAGAGCAAGGTGCAAATATCTGCCTCTTCACAGCAGATAGGCATTGGGAGGAATGTAGATGTTATGAATCTCTTTTGTCCACAAGCATCAGATTCCTTGTGCTCATGAGACAGCCTTTGGAAATCCTTTGGGAAGTCACCGACTCTCTCTCTGTCCCAGAAAGGCAGAGAGTTCCCAAGTCACACCCCAAGGAGGAAGCAGGTGCCCTTGTGATAGAGCAGGCTGCTTTTCCTCCAGACCCTGTAATGCTTTTTAAATTATTGATATCACTGAAAGGGAAGGACAGGGGTAAGCAGTCACTTATTCCCAGCACAGCTGAGAGAAGAAAGGGAGCGTGTAATTGCTTGTGTTTCCAGCCCTGCTGGGCTGTAAGGTTTGCCCTTTGCATACTATGGAATTTGATTTCTCCGGTGGCACAACCACAGGGTAGTTACTGCAAACTTTCTGTTGCACTGGGGAAAGCAAGATGGGAGAGTTTACTCACTAAAAGGACTGATGCCCCCCACACCTGGGAAGGGCTGTATGTCTGACTGTCCCTGCTGGAGACAGAGATGGGAGAGCAGCTGGATTTGCACTCGGAGGAGGGGGCAGTGCCCTGACCCCAGCAATAGTGAGCCGTTGGAAAGTCCCTGGGGGTCAGCAAGCAGGAGCTGTGTCCCTCCTCCAAGCAAGGTGGGGAGGTGTGGGGTGGCAGTTTGGGCAGTTCTGGTGCAGAGTCACCTGGGAGGCTGGCAACCCACCTGCAGGGCTACTGGAGCTCCCTGCTTTCACTTGCAGGCATCTGCTGCCCAAGAACCTGAATCACAAAAAGGGTGGCAGGAACCAAGTGGCAGGAACCACTGAGCCCTCTGAGCTTGCAGCTTCATTGAGCACAAGCACAATTGCTTCTAAAACTGAGATTGCTGAGAAAAAATCAGAATTTCTGCCTCCAATTTTTTGGATTTGCTACTATTGCTTTACTGTCTGGGGTGAATGTGTTTTATGGACCCTGATTTTAAATTAGGGCTAGAACAAAAATCCTGCTTCAGGACCTGGATCCAGAACAAGGCAAAGAAGAAACATTTACACTGGGAGAATGGAAAGTGATTTTAATCTGAATACAGCTTGCACCTAGAAAACCAACTGTTACCTTGCAGATACAAAGAAAACTAACACTGTTAACTTTAAGTAATGTACATTTCCAAGATGCCCAGCTGTTAATCATTAACCCTGTAGCAGGTTGAAACATAAAGACAGATGTTCCAAACGTGGTTTTATTTTCTGAAGTAAAGAGAATGAAGCTATGCATTAGACAAATTAAGAAGAAATTCAAATATTTACACCCAGTTGAAACAAGATGCTGGAAAAACAGGCATGATAAAATTGCTGCAATTAAATGTAATTTAATTTATAATTCTGAAAGCATGCTTCTTCCAAGGGCAGGCTTTGGGTTTTCCTTATGGAGTGTATTGTTGTGATGTATGGATTTTCCTGACTTCTTATGGCATTTTAATCAACAGTCCAATGATGTGATAATATTCCTAAAGCAGAAAAATAAGTGACGTTTGTTTAGACATAATTAATGAAATATTTATGTTGCATGAGGCTGTGTGATAAAGCCTTGTTCTCTTAGTCCATTTGCTTCTGATTACATTTGTGATTTTTTTATATGACCAGACATTCTGACGCCAACTATTTTACACTGAGCAGATGTCATGTAGTAAAAATGGGTGCCAGATGCTACAAGCCACATAAGGGTAATTTGTTTAAGAGCTGGCTCAGACTTTGTGCGTTCAATTACACTGTATAGTGAGCCTTATACAATCATTTGGGTAATATGGCTAACTTCAGAGATACATTTTAATGAATGTTGAGTACATTCAGAACAGTGTGCTACATGCAGGGTGCTCAAGGAATTAATTTATTTGCATGTAATACTTAAAAAAAAATTGTATACTCAGTTTTTGACAGGGATCAAAAATTTAATTAATGCTGTCAGCTGAATTTCCAAATTGCTCTAGGTGCTGTTGATTAGAAATCATGGCAGGTGCAAAGTGTCTGTTTAAGTTAAAGATCAGTATTTTTTGCTTCACTGACTATTTTGTTCCTGCATTTTAGGATGTGAACACCTACCTGTCAGAAAACAAGCTAGTGAGGATTCTACTTCATCTTCAGATGATGAATTTGAATTCAAGCCTTCATTAACGCACAAGGTAATCTTGACTTGGAAATAGAAAGGTATTTCCTTACTTGGACTGTATTTAAGATTCATATGATTTTGATCTAAAACACACAGTAATTTCTCAAAGTGTGGATTGCAACATTGGAGGGTACGTGTCATGGAGAGAAAATACATTAAAAGCCTTTGAGACAGATGAATATCAAAATTTCTTTTTCCTCTTTGGACCTTTAATTCCCGCAGGTTACACCAGCGTTGACAGAGGAGGTCTTAATTTGACAAACAGACATGTTTCACTGAAACCACTTCGAAGCTGCACTCTTAAGTGGCCTTAATATGTAACCCAACAAGCAAACTATTGAAAAAATTAAAGCAAACAGATGCAGATTTCCTTTGGGGAAATACAGCTTCATTTGAGAAGCACTACAGGCAGGTTGCCTGGAAAACACTCCATTTATCCTAATCAGCACAAGTGTGTGAGCCACAAAGCTGCATCCAGACCCTGTACACCGAAAGGGCCAACTGCCTGCCTGGGTCCTGAGTCCTCCTGTGGAGAGCAGGAGCTGTGGGGTTAAAGCATAGTGAACTCTTGATACTCAGCACTAATGTGAAAAAACAGAGCTTATATTGACTGAATAGCTCATGAGAAATGTGTTTACCTCTTTCCTATGGAGAATATCACTAAGTGGAATTAATAGTATGAGGTAGCCTTTTGATTTGTTGCCTTTGAGGATGGGGCAAAGAGGAAGGGAAGCAAAGTATAGAACACTGAAAAATCAGCCAAGCTGAAAGGTAAGTGGGACTTTGAATGAAAACCCAGTTGTGCAGCTCCATAAGAATCAAAATGCCATGAGGCAGAAGCACAGCAATGTGTGGCAGCACTTGTCACCAGTGAGTCTGTGTCAGCATGCACTGAGACGTCAAAATTCTTCACAGGAAAGACAATCTATAGTATGATAATATTATGGTGAATTAAATAATGTTTAAGCACAATAGAGAAAAAAAGGGAAAAGGGAGAAACCTGGATAGAAGCAACCCCCAACAGCTCAGGCAGCCCCAGGGAGGGCAGGACCAGGCAGGGAGACACAGAGCTCCAGGGCAGGTGCCAGAAACGGGGTGAACAAGCAGCTGCCACACGAGAGCATTAGCAGTGACTCAGTTTTGATGCAGATTCCCCACTCAGCGTGTTTCTTTCAGCTGCCTCCTACCACCCCTTTTCCTGCCAGTTCTGGGCTGCTATTTTGCCAGTATCACCGTTTGTATCTGGCAAAATGTGGTGGGAAAAATTTTAGTGGCTTCCTGGCTGGTTGATTGTTTAATTGTCTTGTCTACGGTGCTCATATATTCTGTCTCCTCTAAAATGGGAACAGCACAGCCTTTGAAGCACTTAAGGTTGAGGGCAAGATGGAGCAATGGCAGGTAATTCCCTAACCAGCATGTGTTGCCTCAATCTTCTGGCAGCAGCAACAGGTGCCCTGGGGAAAAGCAAAAACCTCTGTACTGCAGTAGAGAAATGGCATTGGGGAAGGTTTCATAGGGCTTCAGGCAGTGTCTCACGAGGTCTGTTTCTTTCACCATGTTACGAGAGATCCAAAGTGGGTTTTACTACCTGAGAGCTATAACAATAGGAATGGGTTTGAGTTTTCTTAAACTGGTGCTTCCCCTGGCTGGTGCCTGGCCATGTATAATGGGATGTTGTATATAATCAGCTTTGTAATTCAAGTATTTTTTATTGATAGACACAGTTCACACTCACTTAGGGTTGCATTAAGAGCTTGTAGTGATTTAAAGTCAGTGTAAGCAAATGCATGTAAATATTCTTTTCATTTTGGTTAGGTTGCCCTGAGCACTCTGCAGTAGTTCACCTCGCTTTGGGCAGGGGATCAGGTTAGATGGTCTCCAGACTTCCAGACCCAACCTCAGCATGTGATTCTGGGAAAGGTTTGAAGAAACCTGTAATGGCATACTTATTCTTTGATTACCTTTTTTTTCCTCTCTATCACTTTTGTAGACAAAAAGAGCTCTCAGAAGGAGAAGGAAGCTGGAGAAGGAGACAAAGCAGTTGATTAAACAAGAGGAGCTGAAGAGGCTTCACAAAGCACAGGTGAAAATGTAGCTCACAAATGTCCCCTTTGTCTCCCAAGAGTGACTAGTGAGGATGGGGGTACCCAGTGTGGGCTCTGCACCTCCCTTCACGCCTCACTGCTGCTCATTCCCTTTTGTGCTGAGATTCTCCCAGCCATCAGGAGCAGGAAGGTGTATGTGGCAGGGTCCTGCATCTCTCTCTGTGACAAATCCACGTGTGCCTCAGGAGATCATCATAATTTTGTAATTGTGTACAAAGAACGAGAGGGAATAGTGACTGGCAGTAAGAGAAGAATGCACTGAAGAGAGAAAGAGATAGAGATAGGAAATAACATCGACCCCACAGAATGTCAGAAATTCAGCTATTACCTCTGTGTTCTGCAGGAGGATACAAAAATACAGCAATGGTTTTTATTCTCTCTCTGCTATAACAGTGAAAGTGAACCATTGTCCTTCTTAATGACAGAAAGTCACTTCAGAAGGCTTTGTTCTTCAGAAAATGCTGGGAAAGGAAAGCTCTAAACTTTACTGATGTGTTGTTATTTCCAATTACAGTTCAGGTTTTGTGAATGCACTTCTGCACAATTTGATCTCAGATGCATCTTATTTAATACAGAAAATGAGCAACTATGTTCTAGTTTTTATCTGAGAATTGTAAATTATCTGAAGGTAAAATCAAATGCATACATGCCTTCTCTTAATGTAATGCTTTGTGGAAACAATCAGGTCTAAATTGTTTGAACCATCTTTTGTGTTTGTTAGGCTGTTGCTGAGGGCTTGTCTTGGAATGCCCTAGCACAGCCTGAAATCTGTTTTTGACATTTCAGCCTTTTAAGGTGTTTTATGCCTATTATCTCCACACCACCTCTGAAAAATCTTATTTAAAAAGGGATGGATAATGAATGTAAAAGTCCTTCCAGAAGCGCCACTGAATTATCACTTCTTAGCTATTAGACCCTTTTTTCTGGGTCAAAAGCTTGTGAAATATGAAAGTAAAACAAAAAGCAAAACCCCGTGGACAGCAAAATAGCTATCAGAGCTTTCTAGCTGTAAACCTTCAATATTTATATGAGCTTTGTTTATGTAATATCTTGGAATATACGTCTCTGAATATGTGAGGTATTGACTTTTTACACCTTGTGAGGCATTATGATCTTTGTTTTACAATGGGAGAGCTAAAGCTCAGAAAAACTGAGGTTCTTTTGGTACCTATGATACTTGCCCACATAAATTTGTTATAGATACCTAGTGGAATTATTAAATTGCTTAGGTGCCTGATACACTCAATGAGTTGGCAAGAGCCATGACTCCTCTGAGACCTATTCAAGATGTTTAACCACTGAGACCATTTTTTGTCTCTAAATTTTGAAGCTATGTCTGTAGCTTTTATATCATTATAATTTTGCAGGCTGTCCAGCGCCAACTAGAAGAATTGGAGGAAAGACAAAGAGCTCTGGAGATTTCTGGTGTTGAACTGGAGAGAGAACTAAGAGGAGAAGCAGGTATGCAAAGCAGTGTTTGTTTAGTGGTGGCTTTTTTAATGTGTTTCAGAGAGGAGGGGATTTAACAATTGTCATAGAAATAATTTGATGCAAACTCTGAAAAGAAACAACTGGAAGGACAAAAATAATTGTTTAACCTCTTTCTCAAACTCTGTTAGCTCAAGCATCTCTACATTGAATGCTATAAATTTTCTTTTGTTTATCACAGATTTGAAATTATTTATGTAACTATTCAGTCTGAATCTACATTTCCCCCCAACCCCCCATTTGCTTTTAAGTCCCATCCTGCGCTCAATTTCATCTTCTAGAGGGAACCAGTGAGGTTTCCAGGAACTGTATCTCAGTTACCAAGCCAGCAGCAGCCCGTGCCTAGTAACAGAGTCCTTAATGACTTCTCCTGGAGTGTGAAATGCCATTAATATGATTAGAGCTGGTGTCCATGCTATAGCAACAGCAGCTTACAGGCACACAGACCAGAACAGTGCAGCTTTTCCCTCAGTGGGCAGAAGGTAACAGGGACATCATCCTGGCCCTAACCAGAGGCAAGGTTTTCCCTTACCTGAGCTGACAATCCCAAGCACCCAGGGCTGCAGCATCCTTCCACTGTCCCAGCCTCACCACTGCTCCTCAGCATGTCATGGGGTAAAGCTGGAGAGACTTCCTAGAGAGAAACAGGACATCTGGGGGTTCCTGCAGGCTCAAGATGAGGATGGAACTACACATGCATGTAAGGAACTTCAGAGGGGGCTGTGGTTCTGTTCTGAAGGGACTCCGGGGAGCTGATAGCCTGAGTGCAAATGTGTCTTTATTTACCTCTGTTTTAGAAAACTGAACCTTGTGTTTTCATGACAGGCACTTGCACAACACGGAAAACCTAGATATGTTTTGGCACCTAGTCTTGTTGTCTGAGCCAGGCAACCCAGCCCAATCCCTACATGCAGGCCTTTTAAACGCCTTATTTCATAGCAGCTATTGCCCCTATTCTGACACTAAACTACTCAGTTCAGTAAGACAGCATTTGCCCAACCTTTTATATTTATTAACTAATTTCCTAGAATTGATAGTGTCAGCCTATTTCAAATGTTATTTAAAAGGTTAGAATCTTTTTTCTTAAATGAAAGCATAACCTTTTATCCAATTGCACTTACCTTACTGCCTGTGAGAAAGTCTGCTAAAAAGGCTTCAAGGATTTGGAGCATTACCTTTAGTCTGTTGAGTCATATAAAGGTGGTTGTTTTTTGGAAACCTCAAAAATATAGAGGGACAAGAAGCTTCTAGTCTTGGGATAGACACCAAATACTGGGATAAATGGCCTAAAGCCACCTCTTGTTTTTGCTGTTTTGACAATCGCATTTCCTAAAGAAGGCTGTCTGCCAAGAGATCGATGCTTCTCATTCTCTTACCATCCTTAGTAATTGGATTGCCCTCATTAAGGTGAAAGTACTATTTTTTTCTCCCTGTTGATTGTTTGTGTAGGTGGCTAGTTACAAATAGGGCAGATACTGAAACATAGGATGTTACTGTCTCTCAATAACTCTTCTGGTGCAAAAGCATGAAGCCGTAAGTCTCCTCGACAAAATGTGAATGCTTTGTTACTTGTAATAACATGTGTGCAATGATGCAGGAATTGGTGAGTTTAATATTCTGCTCAACCTTCTTAAAAATAATGAACATTATTGTTTAATGAATGACCAATGTTTATTAGGTTAAGTTGTATTTAAGCAGGTCTGTGCTTATGCAATTGAAGTGATTTAATAGGTATTATTAAAGTAATTAGAAAACGATCACAGTTCAGCAATAATATTGAGCTGCAAAGGTTGTGAATAACCAAATTTAGAGGCAGGCCTGCAAACACTACTTTTCAGTGACATTTACGCAACTCTCCTCTAATAATTCTGTAAGCCTGGGATGAATGGCCCCTTTGTTGGGGGAGTTATTCATTAGCTCCTCAACTGAATTAGAAGAGAACATGCGTGGGTGCGAAACAACTGCCATGAAGACTGATGAGCAAAATGAGGTTTTGATGATCTTCTAATTGTAGTGACAACAATTCATGCACTAAAAAAAAAACCAAACCAAAAAACAAAAACCTAGAAGAAATAATATCAGGCCTATGAATAATTTTTCATGCTCATTATTCCCTTTATTCCGGTTTGAAATACCAAACAATAAGTCACTGATGTACCGTTGCTTTGTTTTCCACTGACATTTGTGGAGGCTTATAGAGATCTTCTGCCTACAAGAAAACACAGAAATAAAAATCCTGAAACACGCTTTCCACTGAAATTAGCATAATGGATCAGTTGACTAAATCAGGAAAAAGGAAGGTAAAGAAGAAAATCGATGCTGAGATAATGTTAAGATATCTCTCCATGTTTTGGAAGGCGAATAAATATTTGCACATGTTGTAGTTAGCTTTTGGTTTCATAAAGAGCATATCCAAGGTTTCCTGGAATTGGTCAAAAGAAACCAATGAAAAACTTGTAGGAACAGGGAATATGAGGATTAACTATTCCTAAAAAGGTGCAAACTGGTTTTTACATGTGTCATGACTGTATTGAGGGACAGTAAAACACCAATTTGAAGAACAGAAGGTTGAGGCTTTGAGAACAGTGTTCAGTAAAATACTCCTTTGAAGCTTGTCGTTCCCTCAAAAATGATGAAAACAGAAATATCTATGATGTAATTAGAAAAATGTCTGACTTCCAAGTGCATCTCAGTTAAAGGAGATTTGAGTAAGCCAGGAGGAAAGGTTTGCTTTAGCAATGCTGTAAAGGAAAAGCCAATGTGGCTCAAAAAACAAACTCGCAAATTGTTTTCCCTCTAACCTTTAAAAAGATCTGTCACACTGCATTATGCAAAATATTCATTGGCTTGTTCTGCCCTCAGAAGGCATCAAGCACTCCATCAGACTTAAATAACTATTAACATTGTTAGTAACAAACATTTGAAAAGCTCGGGGAAAAAATGCCTTTGGGAACACTTAGGGGCATTCTGTGGAATGGAGGAGGAAAGAAAGGGCTATTTTTATTTCAGCTTGCACTGAGGATTTTGCTAAAATGAGTGTTTTTTTGTAAAGTGCATTATCTTTATTTATCTCAATCAACCCACAACACACAGTCTTTTTATTAGAGATACAGAGATTTTAAAGTGTAAAGTGGATAATTGAAAGGAGGAATATTTTTGCCTAAATACGAAAACAACAAAAGGGAATAGTAACCCTCAGTATTTGTGCAGGACTTAAGTGTACCTGCAATTGCAATGTTTTTACTGACAGTAAGGTAGACCAAATTTTGATGATAACTTATGGTGGCATACAAAGACCTAAGGCTCTGAATACTAATGCTGCATCTCTGCATTGGATCTGTGAGAAAATGGCATGTTCTAGCAAGGACCACTCCACAGTCACTGAGAAGAAGTTTTTTATCACTGCTTGCTGACCTGGAATATCCCACAGGAAAACATCTATTACTGCCAAGTTTTAATGGAATCAGGCAAAAATTGAAGCAAGATTGCTCTGCCCTCTCCTGCTGTTTTATCCTCCTGTTTCATGGTAATTTCCAGTTGGAATCAAGTCCTGATGAGAAATTGCAGAACTGCACCTAAGCCAGCATGATGCCTGTCCTTGGCATGGGGGACCATGGCATTCCTCTGACGCTGGCAGGAGGTGACCTGGGTTTCCTGATGAAGACATGCAAGTGGGATGGTGATCCCAAGCACCCAACAATTTCCCTCATGCTGGGGAAGATTGCTAAAGGGCTCCATTGGCTGAGATCGGTGCAGCCCAAAGAAGATGGACTTTAAGCTGCTACTCTTGAGTGGAGTCAAATCCTGGCTTTGATATGAAAGTGAAGGACAGCTGAAGCTGTAGAGACAAAAGGGTAATTCCTGGAACCAAGAACAAAGCCCTTTCAAAATTATAACAGAAAGGCATTGGAAACACTGCTGCACTGTACAGGATTTTGGCTCTCTCTCCCCTTGGTAACCTGGTTTAATGATACTCTTCTAATTGGTTTCTCTGAAGCTTGAACCTGAGACCTCTGAGTTTAAATTTCAGTTCTCTCAGTCACCTGAAATCAAGGTTCAGTCCTCTTAAAGTAGGAGAAATCACATACATTTCCATCCATAGGAAACAGCCTAGCTGGTTTACAGGGATTTTATGCTTGGTTCTGTAGCAATGTGATATAAGAACTATAAGGAGGAGAGGGCTGTGTTCCTCTGCCTGCTGGTGGCACCTCCTTTTGCTTTGTGCCAGGTCTGTCCCTGCCTCAACCATGTGTGGTAGGATGTGCAAATACCACATGCTGGGGCAGAAGCACAGGCTGGCCGTTGGTTTTACACCTCTGAAGGTGCCAGTGTGTCATGTATATTGTTGCCTCAACCTGGAGTAGTGTAAGATACCTGCTTCCTACAAGTAATTGCTATTTTGTGTCACCAGGTAGTGGCAGAGCGGACGTGGGAGGTGCATTGACAATGTCATCACTATTGCTGTAATTCTGCATCAAAGGGTGGTGGGACAGTTTTGTTTTGTCAAGAAAATGAAAGAAAATGTGAAGTGATGAGGATGTTAGAATGGGCAAAGAATGAGGAAAAGAAATACATACATGCTCTAACTTGCCACTTGAAAACACACCGAGGTTCTTCATTGCCAAAGAGTTTTGTACAGATGGTATTTCAGGAGCAGTAAAGGCCCTCATTTGGTGAAAGAGATCCATCCTCCTCTTCAGCAAGGCAGAGTCAAGCTGTGAGCTCTTTGGGAGAAAAGCCATTCTTGTGTTTAGTTGTCTGCATAGTGTCTACCAGTGATGTCCCGCCCAAAGCGTTATAACACCACACAATAATCATAGATTTGTCATCCAAAGCAGATGCAGATTTAGAGGTCAGTTGACAGGCGAAAAGAAATTTGTAGAGCATTTGGTTGTGTATCTGATGTCTACTAGAAGCAGGGACTAAATTGAGTCTCTCCAACATGTATATCCTGAAGTCTGGTTGTGTTAATGGGATATCCACTTAACGCACATAGTTCAGTTCTGAACTATCAAAGGCAGAACTGAAAGAGAGAGAAAGATATAATGCCCATTAAAAAAAAGTCTATATGATTATTTGAAAGGAAAACTTCAAGGCAAAAGCATTTAAAAATTCAATGTATCTTTAACTGCTATAAGCCTCCACAGTCAACCAGAGGTAGACAAAAATGTTATACCTGTTGTGCCCCATCATTACTGATGTAACTTGCATTCAGCAAAACTATCTCCATTTGAACTCACATAGGCTTACACAAGACTGCTGAAAGGAAACTTGATTGGCAAAAGCATTGGAAAGAAAGCTGCACACTAAAGTGTCCTATTTTATACAGATTCAGGCACAAAGGATGAAACTCAGATGCTACACGAATGGTTTGAGCTGGTCCTGGAGAAGAATAAATTAATGCGTTATGAGTCTGAGCTCCTGATTATGTAAGTAAGGACATGTATGATCATTAAAGATACAGAGGGGGAAAAGCGTACTCACAATACACCTGAACACCTTGCTGTGTGCCACAGTTTGAGACAGTTGTGGAATAAACAAACCCAGAGTAGCTACAATCTGTTTCAAACACAGAACTGTAGTTGAGCCCTCCTCATCCTTCCCTCTTGCAGTGATGCAATTGTGTCAATCCTATATGATACTCTGAACCAGTTTAGCTTTTTGCATAATGTGGGTCCAGTGAACACTGGGGCACTTTCTCCTCTGGAAGGAAAATAGTCTGACAAATTAATTTCAGTTTTTATTGGACACAGGAAAAACTCTGAGTTCACTACAGCCATGAAACAAGCAGACACACCAAGCAAATAAAACCCACCTCAGATGCTGCTGTTTGTGGTTGATAGAACCAATATTTGTTGTAGCTCCCTCACTCACCTGCTTGGAAACACACTCCAGAGATAGGTGGAAGTGACTGTCAGCTATTTTCTCCCCTATTTGTGGGCAATGTGGGAAGGTGATGAGAGCTGCAGCAGCCATTACTCACCCCTGGATTTCACACCAGTGCAGGCTCCTTGTTGCCATTTATTATTTCCATATCGCTCAGGCCCCCCACCCTCCCCACTGTGTGTGGAGCTGCAGCCCAGCCACCAGCTCCCACTCCCAGTTCCTCCCCAGCTGTGCTGATGCTGCCGGGGCCAAATCCTTTCTTGCCACTTCCATTGCCATCGGGTGTTGTGGTTTGCCATTGGGTGTTGTGGTAGCGAAGCTTCCTGCTCACACTGTCTGTGAAGCAGAGTTAAAAAAGCAAAAGCAGGCTGCTTTTATCACCGCAGGACACAAAAAGTTGTCTGTATGTGCTCACATGTGTTAATTCCTTTGCCTCAGGACCCATTCCTGTGCAGATGGCCTGGCAAGGCCCTTCGTGTGTGGGAGTGTTCAACCCTATCCAGAATTACACTGTGGGTGCCACCACAGATAGTTAAAGGCCTTAAGTGTGGCAGTGTATGAAGGAGCTTAATATGACACATAATGCAAAAGGTGGTAGTGGTAATTGTTGAGCTGCTGTGATGATGTTGGCACAGGCAAACATTTTAGCCTTGACTGCCCATGAGGAGACAATACTGAATAAACAGAACGTAGAATCTCTTCATTGATATAATATTAACCTATATGTCTTAATTGAAAAAAAAGCTTACTCTTTAACATATTTTTTTTCTGTACCTAGAGCCCAAGAACTAGAATTGGAGGACCACCAAAGCAGGTTGGAACAAACACTGAGAGAGAAAATGGCCATTGATGGTAAGTCAAAGGGGATTTTCCAGCCCACAGCGACAGACCATGCCTGTGTGCACCCCTGTTTGCTCCAGAAAGGACCAGGGTGGCTGATGCTTCTGTACTCTCTGCAAGGGCAGCTCAGCCAGCAAAATGAGACTTGTGAGATCTCCTAGTGAAGATAGCTGAGCTGACCTGCCCAGCTCTGCAGAACTGGATCAGAAGCACTGCACGTGTAATTACACTAATTGTCCAGGCAGCAATGTTCAGCTAACATGTGATCATGGGCAGCAATGGAAAGTAGCTTCTTCAGTCACTTAAACAAAAGAAGTTATCTGCTTTTATGTAGCATTGCTGGCAACCACAGCATTTTGGAACTGCTTTTAGATACTTGGGATTACACTTTGGACTTTTCCTTTCATTTAATATTTGAAAAGGGAGCATGGGGAGGAGGAATGCAGGGAGAAGAGGGGTTCTATAGAACTGAATATGCCAATATGTGCTATTGTGTCCTAGGCATGTGGATTATAAGTGAAGGCAGTTTTCAATACATTTTCTGAAAAACAGAAAGTATCTACATTTCACTTTGGGCTTTTTACCTTATAAACTAAATTTAAACTCCGATTTAATTATTTTTATAAACAAGCAGTGCTTTTACTGTCCCTTCCAGTCTGAATTTTGTTAAAAGATCTACTCTAGGTATCAGGAGCCTTAATGGTCAATTTCAAATGGCCCAAATGTAGGAGAAAATTTCCCAGAATTGTAACTTAAAAAATATTAGCTGCTATTGACTTAATTTGTTATTGACTATAATATTCATTCAAGCTGTACAGTAACAGTTAAAATGCAAACATTTGTAAGAATTTTAACCTCTTCTTTGTGATCGTTTAGACAACCTTAAAAATGAGATGGATCTGAATGAGGAGGCTGAAATTTTTAGTGAGATGATGAAAGTGGTTGAAGAAAGAGACAGACTCGTGCGTACCTTAGAGGAGCAGAGAGTGAAAGAAAAAGCAGAAGACCAGCACTTTGAAAGCCTCATATTATCTACAGACTATCATCTCAGCAGGATTTAAACAGCCACATGCAAATAACCATCATTTCAGCAATATTCACAATCATGGAGATACAGTCTTCTGAAAAATGAAGAAATTCAAATTTAAAATTGGCTTATTTGGGAAACATCATTTTGCTACCAAAGGCTTTTAAGCAGTTCTTTTGCTCATACTGGAGTGAGTCATCTCACTATCATCTTAAAGGATCTATAGAATACACATTTGGACTGAATTTGCCTGTTTGATGGGCATCGGGGTCTGTGAAATGGAAACTGGAGCTCTGTTATTCTCTTGGAATTTCATTTCAATGCAGAAAGCAGAGCTTCTAAGGAATGTGATGACATCATTTAGTATTTTTGAGACAGCATTATTGTCCATCTGTTTGTCTGAATCTGTATGTGGTTTTGTTAATGTTTTGGCACAGCCAAGACATGGTCAACCGTGCAAAAGTCAGAAAACAAGCATCTCATATAAAAATAGCATTAGTTTTTATTTCTAGTGGAAGAAGTCATTTCACTAATGACTACAATAAGCACTCACTAAAACTACAGTAAATGCGATGTCAGAAATTAATTTCTCAGGTATTTGGAAGTTTTATTGCACTGTGTATTTTCGAACAAAAAGTTAAAGCAATATTAAATCCCTACATTTTATAAAATGGTAAGGGATTATCAAAGGGTTGACTACCCTTAAAGCTGTTACAGTCTCAAAAAAGTTTCTGTATGTCAGAGATTAAGGTCTTTAAAATTCGATAAAAGATAACTTAAAAATAGCAATCCAGATCCAGTTGTATTTATAAGGTAGACTTTACTATGGTGGACTTTACAACTACTTGATAAAATGTATCACAAGTTGTATCATAGGGTGTGATGAATGGTACAGCAGTTCACGATCTGCCTGAGAATAATTCCTCAAAAGGACTGCAAAAAATGTTGAGTTTGTAATATCAACATTTGATAGAAAATACTGTGGCTATATTTAAACTACATTTATCTTGCTGCTTAAGAATATATGCATATTTTTTGCTTAAAGGAACTATTGCTGATCTTTTTTTGTACATGCATTTGTATATATTGGCAAAACAGATGTGCAGAAATTCTCCTAATTTAAGTACTTTCTTAAATCTGAGATAATTCTGCAATTTAGGATTGGTAATGTTCCCAAGTGTATGTGTGATGCACTAGATTTTCAAACTGCAAAAAACAAAGAAAAATTGAAAGACAAGTTTATTTTTTAATATAATTTTACCTCATGCTCTGAGAAGATTTGATGTTCTCGTTATTTCATGACTGGTGCTAATTTGCAGCATTTGCCTATGGTACAGCCAAAGCTAGAACTATTCCTGTCACAAAAGCTTTAAACTGAAATACTCCTTTGTAACAGACACACTGGATCTTGTCAGAATAACTTATGAATTATCTTCAGGGGTTTTTCTGCTGTTTTACGAGAAGTTTGAAATACCCATTCTAAAGATAAAAGCTAGTGCTTCCTACTGGCCATAGATAAATAATATACCTCTGTTGCTGAGAGGACTATGCTATTGTTCTGCTGTATTTATGTATTCATATTTATTTATTAGATTGTTTAAAGAGGGTAAGTGTCTGGTTACATGTTACAGTTTGGATGTGATACCTGATTTTGGTTACAATATGAGTATTTCTAACAGCTGGGTATAGGAAAAGCTGTGAATTGTAGAGTAGACAGCTTTATCAGTTGGGTAAATAATTAGCAATAAAATATGAATTAAGACTTTAAACAATGTTCTCAGTTACCATCACTTGAAGGGATATCCTTAAAACATAGCAGGCAGGGCTTTAAAAGTATCATTTGTCTTTCATCACAGTGGAAAGACATTGGAGAATCCTCAAATGTGTTCCAAAATTACCATCTTTTTTTTTCTGTCATTCATAAGCTAAGCATATCTGATCTTCAGATGACATTTTTATTAAGATGGATTCCAATGATTGATTTTTTAAACTAACTCCATTACTCAAGATTGACACAAAGTAGGAGAGGCAGGGCAGCAATAAAATTTTAATTTTCTCTGCTGAGATCTGCTGGTATTTCCAGTTTTGCAGAGAACATTTCTGGGTTTTATCACTGTTCCCAGAAGCCTCATGTAATCACATAGAACAAGACAGTCTAGAACATCTGTCACAGTTTTATGTAGAGAGAACAGAGAGTCATAATGTTTTCAAGCTATCTTTAAAAAATTTGAAAGCACAATTTTTCATACTTAGCACAGAAGGAAAATTGAGGAGAAAACTCCAGCTGTATCAAAGCTTGCAAAAGAGACATGAAAAATACAATCTAAAAAAACCATTCACCTTAGTGTTGCTGCCGTACAACAAAGAAGAGGAAGGGCAGCCTCAGAGAGACATGGTGTCTCTCTGGTCTCAGGCTCTGAGGATGAGGTTGCTCTCCTCTCCTCTCTTGAGGTCCAGCCTGCTTGTCCAGGAGAGGGGCACACACTGTAGTCCATCAGGTGCAGGTTGCTCTGAATTGCATAAAAGCCCTGAGGTTCCAGTTTACAGCAGATACCTGTTCCCCTATAAAACCAAATGCAAAAGGGTGCTTTCCCTTTAGCTCCAAAGATTTGCATTCTTGAAAGTATTAGAGTCAACAGAAGCTGGGCCATCAGCACTTTATTCAAAAATATCCTTTGCTAAAAAAAAAGATACTTTTTCTGGATGCCATGTGTGTGTAATACCTGCTCCACCCAAAACTCTGCCTGCTCTTGGGTGGAAAAACCTGTCAGGATACTGTTACCCTGACTGATATTAAGTACCTCACAAGATTAAATCCTAAAATAAACTCTGCAAGTGATTTAGAAAATCATGAACTCTGAAGTCATTTACAGCAGGTCTTTGTGTATAGTGAGAGTAGGTAAGGAGATTAAAAAAAAGGGAAGCTATGTGCACTGTTCACAGGTCAATTTAATATGGTTGGCTTGTATTACAAATGCATTTAAACACTGGTTTGGTTATGAGTCTTCTTGCTGTTCAATCTTTTCTGTATATTGACTTACTATAATCTGTTAATTTTTAAGTTCTTGGTACTGTCATTTTGGGGTATAATGTCATGTGCTGGAATGTCTTGAGTGTGTCTAAATGGGCTGGATGTGAGCAATTTTCTATTTGAAAAAATAAAATTCTATCTCACTCTTCGAAGTCCCCAAATCATTTCCATTGCAATTTCTCTCCACTGATACCTACAATGTAAAAATGTGTGATAAGTAAAGATCTGTAGGTAAGAAATTGTATCAGTTTCTTAACTGATGTACTGATAAGTAAATTGCACTGTCCTGCAGTGCACAGATTAATTTTGTAGTTTAGAAATAATGACACTCTGAAGTTAGAAGGCATTTGACTCTAACACAAGAATTTACAAACCCCAGGAGATCAACACTTCCACACATGCTTTCATAGGAATTCACCAGATAATTTCCTTAAGCATGACATACAAATTATAACAGCTCTTTGAAGACTTAAAGTGTCACTGCATGGATCAAATGGTGATCAAAATCTTAGTGGAATTTGAAAATTGACAATTAACTTTACCTCTGTTGGGTCATCTTGTTTTGTTACTTTCTACTAGTGAGAGTGCCTTACAGAGCAAGAAAAAGGACCTTCTGCTCAAAGGAGAGAAGCAGATAAACAAGATTTAGGCTTATATTAGTGCTGGCACAGTTGTTTCTGCTTAAATGATTCTGAACTCATTGATAGGTCTCTCCTCTTGAGAGGACAGATGGACAGCTCTTCAGAGGTCAAGGCAATTTCTGGCATCTTTGAATTGAAGTTTCTCTTCTACTGTCATGTCCTTTCACTTCCATCTTGTGTGCCTCAGAGGCAGATGGGTATGGTGGTGACTCCTCTTGTAATACCACATGTAAGTTAATTAACCTGCCTGCTGAGTTTACTGGAAGTAATACATCAAACATTTATCCATGCTGAAAACCTTGCAGACACATGGGCTTCTCAGCCAGCTGGTCAATAGCTGGAGGACTTTTCTGGCCCAGGAGCAGGATAGAAATGCCCTCATAGGAATTACTGAGGTTCTCCTCCTAATCATAGGACACACATACTCCCTTCTAGTCCCCTCTTCAGAAGGTCACAGGTCTAAAGAAACTCAGTTGGGGCTTAGGGACATGACTTAATGATGGACTTGGCAGTGCTGTGTTAGTGGTTGGATTTGATGATATTAAAGGACTTTTTGAACGTAAACAATTCTGTGATTCTATAAGAAGCTCAGGAAAAGGATTTTATAAACTATTATTTGAATCAAGACCAATCCATTTGCCTCAAAGTAAAGCAACACATCACTGATTTTTAGTGTATTTGACCATGTTTCTTGGGCACAGGAAACAAATTTAGAGATTTTGTGCTTTGAAACTTCTGCTTTTTAGCCCATATTTCAGCATATCTGATTTCAGCTAAGATTTTCACATTTTAGTATTTTTTTCCAGAAAGATATAATACTTTCTTTCTTGCCTGAGTGAGTAACAGGATGTGGCTTAGCAGATTGAGGTTCTGTACATCTTTTAGGACTTTCCTACTGTTAAGATCTAAAGCTGTCTCTAATGGCTTTTGCATGCACCATACATTTTGGCATCATTTAGCACAATTAGTTTGCTATGTTAGCAATACTATCCCTGAAGTTTTCATGGCAGAAACATCTTGTCAACCTAAATCTTGGCAAATACTTCATAACGAGCAAAGTATTTGCTAGATTTCACCTAAATCAATTTGCCTGATATTTATGAACAAATTGTGATTTCTTCTGTTGCTTCTAATCAACTATGAAGTTCATTATTGCCTCTGCATGCCAGCAATGTGCTTGCTGAAATATTAATGTAACAGAACTGTACAAAATTACACGCCCAAGTGAAGGGCACAAGTAAAGCTTTTTAAGAAAAGGTTGTAAAATTGATTTTTTTTCCTAAAACTATCTCAAGAAAGCCAGTTGTAAGTGCAAGTAAATTTGCCCCAGTTTTTATAAATACCTGACTGATGGAACAACGTATTACAAGAAGCATTAAATACCAGGATCATGGTTTCATTTTACCAAAAAGTTTGAAACCCATTTTTTTTCCTTTGAAACTTTCAAATTATTAATTTCTGTGACTGTAAACAGCATGTTACCCTTTGTCTTTCATGTATAGTTTTCTTCATCACATCTTAGTCTATCTTTTTGCTCCTTGATGCACAACAAAAAATACATTGTACTTTTTAAGAATCTAGTTAGAAAAACTCTCTTACTTTTAAGAATCTATGTTATTTTATTTAAAGAGATTCTTATCCCCAAAAAGTTAGAAGTTGAGTAGAAAGCATAACTCCCTTTTAAGTTCAATCATAAGTGTGAGCATCAATGCTCAGTCTTAAATTCACCTTGTGACCTGAAACAAATTTATTCTCAAGTGTGAGTTTTAGATGATGGTGGCAATGAAAATTTGGAGCCCTTTCACTCCAATATTGATGATTTCTGCTGTTATAGTGCTGCCACAATTGAGATGATCAGTCAACTCTGGGCCTGTCTTGTAGGGTCTGAAGTAACATGCAGCAAAGTCCCTCAGGATGTATGAATTTTCTCATGTGGATATGGAATACAGATGTGGATGTACAAATGCCATCCACGTGTGGCTGTGCTTTATCCTGCTCCCTGCACTGTGCAGAGATGGCCACTGCCCACGGCCACGTGAAGAGGAGCGGGGCTTCCTCGTGAAATTCAAAAACACTTTTCCTGCAGGACGTGGCTGGAGGCAGCTCCTGCTTTCCAGCATCCTGGAGTGCCAGCGTTGTCACACCTCCCTTGGGGGAGTGGGTGCCTGCCATTTCTTCTTCATGGAACTTGTGCCAGGAGCATCAGGTCCTGCCAGAGCTCTTGTCTCCAGGTATTTTGGGGCACTCTCAGGAAAATCTCAGTCAAGAAATAGATTCCAAACATCTGCAAAGTATGGTATGGCTCCTTCTTTTATAAGCAGGCTCCTTTACTGTGCTGTTACCTATTACTCAGGGCGGGGTGGGCATGTTCAGCAGTTCAGAGTTGGCAGGTTGACAGAAAGCTGACTGCAAGTACTTAGGGAAATAAAAAGTGGAGACTTTGGTCTAGTTCTCCTCTTCCTGAAGTCAGTGAAGGGTGTTACTGTAGGCAATCACAGCAGTAGCAGTAAGTTGATACAATGCTTTTAAAAATCCCACTTTCATTCTTTAAATGACCAAATGGCCAAAAGGCAGGAGCAGAGGAGGAGCTCAAACTAGGAGAAGCTGGGAAAAGAATGTTAGGTCAACACTGTAAGATAAGTGAATGATTTACTGCACAGCCTTAACCAGCTTGGCTGCTCTTTCTTACTAGCCTAGCTCATGGTTGGGATATTACATACCCTGCCTCTTCTGTTTCATTCAGGAAGTAAACTGCTGCTCTTGATCATTCTGAGTCTCATATTAAAAGAAATAAAAAACAGCTGTGCATGGACAGTTATGCAGGTGAATAAAAATTATTTGAAGTACAATGCGGGGGGAGGAGATTTAGCCTTTTATTACCTGGTAAAAGTACATATGTGATCAGGATACAATTAATTTGATCTAATGTTTGGCTCATCTGTAGGAACAAGGTGCTGACAGGGAGCATGGTGAGAGCTCTCGTGGTCTGCTCTAGATTTCTATATGCCAGGCATAGCAGGGCCAGCCTGCTGACTGCTGTGTCCTATGTTCGGATCACAGAGCATGGTCGTGAAAGTATTCAACTGTCAAATATAAAGCAGAGCAAAACTTATTCTTAAATCTGCCATAACTTAGACCTTCTGTATACCTGTAAGGCCTTTGTGCTGAATGCAATATTAATTTAAGGCCGTATGTCCGTGTATATTCCCAGACAAAAGAAGAAAAGGTAGTATATGTAGTTCTAAATTTAAGATACAGGGGGGAAAAAAAAAGTTTTAACTATCCTCAAATTAGAACATCACAATGGAAAAAACACTGCAAAAATGCTATAAACAAAGAACCGCAAATACGGCCCCAAAAGAAATCCATTAAAATAAAAACCAAACAAGTAAACTTAAGTCTGCCTTATTACTTAAAGCACACGGTATTTGTGTTTCTAGATCTGATAAAGTTGATTTTAAAGACACTAAGTTTCATTTAATTTTTTTTTCTCCTTGTGATGTGTAACTTCTATAGTTCATGAGGCTATTAAATAAGTAATATTGTATTTATCATCAATTTGCGTATGTTGAGTGTAGTAAAACAGAAAAGATGCTGGGTCTTTTCAGCTATTTTGTGAGAGACTTGGCAAACACATGTTGAATTCTGACTACCCTGGACTGTACAATCCAGCACCTGTTACTGCTTGTGAGATATCTGGCTTGTTCTTTCTGTCTTTAACACAAACACAGAGGTTCAAAGGCAAGCACACTTGTGCTTGCCAAAATGCTCTCTCTTGTGCTGTGCCTAGAAAATCCTATATCGACATCTATCTGCAGTCATTTGACTCCAAATGGAGATTTAGTTGGGTCATTGCTCTGTTTGTAAACACCACAGATTCGCAGGCATATAAAAATGGCTTGATGTGTTTATTTCTCCTTTTGAAATAGTTTTTTTATTATGTTCTTAAAAATTATTCAAAACCATTCATCTCCTAATCCATACACTGTGTGAGCAGTATTTCTGTAAAAAGAATAGTGTGTGAAATTCAGACTTAAAATTCTGTAGACAACAGTCCTGAGACACAATAGGTGCTGTGAACCAGAGAGCAAATGTAAGGAAAGGATTGTGCTAATGACTTGGGCTCATTCCTGCTTATAACTGATGGCACTGTGGATGAATACAGTGTTTCTCCAGGGCATATACTAACTGCATGCAACAAATAGGCATTGATGTCTACCCCTCATCAGCTAACCAATGTTACCGGCTTGTAAAAACACAACAATTATTAGCTGATTTAGAAATATCCTCATGGTAATTTCATTTCACTTATTATGCCTAATGGATAGCTGGATATTTGCATGAAGTGTGTGTGGCTTTTTGCCTGAATTGTTAATCAAGTGATTAAGTGGTAAGTGAAAGCAGTGCATCCAGATGACATTAATGTTGTTCCAGTCCTGGATGCCTCCTGAACCAGTCACAGCAAATAATCTGTTTCAAACATACTTGTCTCTTAAGCTACTCACCTGCAAATCAAAGCAGAGTTGGTATAGACCACCTATTGTGTTAAGTCACCTTTCCTTCCCACAGGCTTTTTGTACTGATCTGACTACAACTGTTGTTTTATTTTGTAGAAGTGGATATGATGATGCCCACTGTCTCTGACCACAGACACAGACCAAACCTACAGGCAGAAGAGCCACCTTGCAAAATGTGCTCAAGACTGAAATGTGTGCAGTAAGCTCGAACTTTAACTTGCACTAAGCTATTTAGCGAAGCGACACTTTGTGTGTCAGAAAGTCATGAGTTGTTTTCTTTGTCCAGATGTGGGGCCCCCAATGGGACCTGTTGGAGAGTGTCCAGAGGAGATCACCAAGATCCTCAGAGGGCCAGAGCACTTCTATGAAGACAGATTGAGAGAGTTGGGATTGTTCAGCTTGGAGAAAGCTCCAGGCAGACCTTCTAGCAGCCTTCCAGTACTTAAATGGGGATTACAAGAGAGCTGGAGAGGAACTCTTAGCAAGGGTAGGTGAAATGGCCTTAAGGTGAAGGGGGGTAAATTTAATTAGGTATTCGGAAGAAATTCCTGTGAGGCTTTGGAATAAATTGTCCACAGAAGCTCTGGAAACCCCATCCCTGGAAATGTTCAAGGCCAAGCTGGATAGGGTGTGAACAATCCAGTCTAACGAGAGGTGTACCTGCCCATGGCAGGGTGTTGGAACTACAGCACCTTCCAACCCTGACCATTACGCTACGATTCTGTCGGTACAGGTTGTAGAAACATCTTGCAGCTGCGACCCTCCCATCCTTCAGAGCCTTCACCTATGAGTATTTGTGGGCGAGCTGAGCTGAGCCCTGACACTCTGCCCACACTTGCCTCAAACTTTTGGTACCCACAGGAGAGGCTGGGTACTCTCCTGCGCCTGGTCACCTGCACGTGGGGCACTTCACCAACGAGCCCCAGTCAGTGCCTGGCTGCACTGCAAGGCAGGACAAGGGCAGAGGATGGAGCACAGCCGGTTCCCCCCAAAAAACGCTGTGTGTGCCCCAGGCGGGCAGCGGAGCGCGGTGCTCGCAGCAGCCGGGGGCCGCAGGGAGCCGTGCGAGGGGAGCGGGCCCTCCCCGGCGGGAGGGAGGGCGGGCGGGAGGCAGGGAGGNCCCGGCGCTGGGCCGGGCGCGGTGCCCCGTGTGCGGGGCCCGGGCGAGGAAGGGGCGCTGCCCGCGGCGGGGCCGCGCAGGGCCCGGGGCTGGTCCGGCAGCGGGAGGAGTGTTGGAAGCACCCAAAAACTTCGGTGCTCAGGTCCTCCGTGACTCACGGGGGATGCGCGGTGTGGTCGGCACACATCGCTCTGAGGAACCAGCGTAATGCAGGCAGCTGATTTAATGTTCTTTGCTCAGAGGCTGGAAGCGTAACTCTGCTTGGGCTGAGCACAGAAACCTTCGCCTCACTGCAGCGAAGCTGTGCGGAACGGCGAGTGTGTAGAACAGACTCGTTCTTTGTCCATACATGCGAATTAATATCCACCGCCTACTGAACTTGCCTGTTTGAAATCCCGTGAGACAGAGAATTGGAATTTAACCTCGCTCGCTCGTCGTTTCCACAGCTGAAGTTAATTTAAATATGATGCAAATAGGGCCGAAGTAGCAGCCGCTTCAAAACAGTTTTTTGAGCAACTTTGGTTGCTTGCAAGTGCGAAGGAAGGTGCTGTACTCAGCCCCCTGCTCCTCATGTGCACATGGGAGGGAGAGNCTGTGTGTGCCCCAGGCGGGCAGCGGAGCGCGGTGCTCGCAGCAGCCGGGGGCCGCAGGGAGCCGTGCGAGGGGAGCGGGCCCTCCCCGGCGGGAGGGAGGGCGGGCGGGAGGCAGGGAGGGAGGGAAGGAGCGGGAGAGCCGGGAGAGCGGAGCAGGAGCTGCCTCAAATGCTTGAAATAATTCCGCTTCCGTTCAGAGCCGGGAACAGCCTCCCACGGCACCGGGGCCTCGGACCCGTCTGCTCCGTCCCCCAGCGTCGGCGGCGGCTGGGCCAGCATGGCAACCTCGCCACAGACAAAAGGAGACGAGCATTACTTAATTGCAACTAGAAGAGAGTAGAGGAGAGAAAGGCTCCAATTTTACTATCCACTGCTGTCAGTTCCTCATGCATGAATCTTCTGTAAAGTTTTGTTT
>VYZS01068511.1:4315-17221 GCA_013400695.1 Neodrepanis coruscans | reverse complement strand
CCGCCTACTGAACTTGCCTGTTTGAAATCCCGTGAGACAGAGAATTGGAATTTAACCTCGCTCGCCCGTCGTTTCCACAGCTGAAGTTAATTTAAATATGATGCAAATAGGGCCGAAGTAGCAGCCGCTTCAAAACAGTTTTTTGAGCAACTTTGGTTGCTTGCAAGTGCGAAGGAAGGTGCTGTACTCAGCCCCCTGCTCCTCATGTGCACATGGGAGGGAGAGGAGGCAGTGTTCCAGAGCAGCCCCAGTGCTGTGCTCAGGGATGAGACAACTTGGGCTGCCACTGCACCTTCCTGTGATGCATAGTCTTGCTTTTCGATTAAAACCCACGTCGCAGGATTGTGCTGGCATTATTTGGCTTTTTCTAGTCATTGCAGATGGCCCAGACGTTGGTGACATAGTAAAGAATGATGAGCGTTAGTAGTTACCCACTTTTTTATATTACTCTGTACTTGTGACTAATAGCAGCGTTGAACTAGCAACTGACTTCCTTGATGAGTCCGTATTGTAGGTATGTTTAGAGATCGTAAATTAGCTCATTTGTTGCAGATTTGGTGTGTCCATTTTAGTGTTTTTATTTTTTTAATTGCTAAATGCTGTTTTTCTTAGTGACAGATGTTTGAAGTCACGAGTCTCCAGCAAACTGTTAAAGGGAGCAGTTACTTTCATCCACAACCTTGTAATCTTACAAAAAGGTGTATTTTGTGAAACCGTGTTTCTTCTTGTTAGTTTCAAGTCTGTATTAAATTTGTTGACTAAAACCTGTACCCTCTGTTTCATTATCTCATCACTGTTTACCCTTCTGACATTTTGCATCAGTATATTTCTTGCCCTTTGTGTTTCCCAGTTTTCTAAAGTCTATTTAAAAATAATGGTGGTTTGGAGAGTTGGGGTTTTTAAGTTTGTGATGAGTTTGTTATTTGCTGATGGCCAGGAAAGTATTAAATTCACCTTAATATCCTTCAGGTGACTTCAGACCTTACTGTGAAGCCCGTCCTCTTCATGCTTCCCAATCTTTTCTCCACTAGAAGTAAATAACTGTTTGCAAACTATTACTGAGTCACCTTGTTTCTTGCAGGCTGTGACACACATTGGTTCCATCCTAAGCTGTGCTGCCAAGGTTTGTAGGGTTCTCCATCCATGTGGAGCCTAGCCAGGAATGTCATAGAAGAGGTCAGATTGCTTATTCATCTGGGCTCTGTTCTTTGGGTGTCCTCCTGCTTTAATTGACCCGAGTAGTGGCAGGTTTCCTATAGAGAAGGATCATGGCTGTAGGAGTGCACCCATATGATTATTGAACTGTTCACACACAGAACATTTTCTAATACATTCAAGTAAGAGGTATTCGAGGAAAAAAAATGTGGGTTTCTGCTGGCCATGTTTAGCCTACTAACTTGGGTAAACAAAACTCCTTTCTCATATTTTTTTGTGGAACATCAAGATCTATTCTCTAATCCAGTTTGTTAGTCTGAAATCGAGATCTACCCTGTTTCATGGTGAATGTTGATCTCTAATCTTGTAAGGTCTCTAAATACAATAAACACTTAGTAACTCTTCAGGAGGAGTAATGATGTGGGTTTTTTTCTGCATAGGATATTCATTTCCTCTTTCACCTACTTAGTCTTGTTCTTTGTCATTTTAATGTTCCAGTAGAGTAAATTCTGGATTTCACCTATATCAGTATTTCTTAATGAGGCAGCAATTCTGATTATCCCAATTTATTGCTGTGTTTAATCTATGGGCATCTCTTGGATGACTGTAGACTATGCAGAAAATACCTCTGTCATCCCAGCCTCCTGATCAGCTGGGTGAAAGGCCTGGCTATGGCTGCTATGGCATTTTTTCCAAGCTGCACACCCTTAGGGGCTCCCAAGGGGCAGCTGCACACCCCCCTCTGCTTTGCTTCTCTGTGTTGTGCCAGACCATGCTCAGGGTGCACATCAGACATCAAAAATTTGGGGTCATACCTGGGTCTTACAGCTCATTGGTAGGTCAGGAAACTCAGTGGGCCCTGGTGTGCTTGTGAGAAGTGGGGGACAACTGAACATTTCCATGTCTTTCAGTCAGTGTAGGTTCTGCTTTTACACAGAGGGCAGAAATGTACCGATTTGCTCCAGTATTTTGTCACAAGGGTAAGAATTGGTGTTTTTGAATAATGCAAAAATGTTTTCCCTTGAAGGGAATATGCTAATCACACTTTAGTGCCATCTGTGCTGTATATGTAGTTAATTGTTGTAGATGATATATGATCACACATGTGTATATGATTACACATGTATGAGCTTTGACTTTGTCATCAACAGGTATTTTCATCACTGTCAATATTACACTTTTATATATTGCAGCAGTGCCAGAGTCAGTGCCAAAATGCTCCACCAAATGAAAATCCATTAGGATCTGAAGTGACATTATGGTGAAGAGTGATGGAGATCATTTATAAAGAGAGTAAAGTCTGTGTGGGTTTAGATGTAGCAAAAGTAGTTTATAATACAATATAAAATGGGTTTTCTGTAATAACATCAATTTATATGTACAAATATATTGCAAGGCTTTCCTTATCAACTTCAGATTCCTTGGCAGTGGTAATCAGGGATAGAGATGAGGGTAGACTAGACAAGTGAGATGAATTCTCTAATATGACAGCACACATTGTTGACCAAAACAAAGAGAGTAACCCAAAATACCACGTGGTGTAAGCAGGGATTAGTCTTACCCTAAGACCTATGTTAATATGGAAAATACATTGCCATTAAATATTAGAGAATATTTGATAAAATCTGGAACTTGGAGCTCAAATTTGCTTATGTTGTCATTTGTCATGTTGGCTTTTATCTGGTTTCCATTTACAATATCTCGTTGCCTTTGATGTGATTCAAGGATGAGAACATTGTACTTCAGTCTTTTCCTCTGAGAGCATGTGCAGCTGCATCTTTAAATGGTGTACACATTCTCTTAAGGTAACAAAAATTACAAATCATTAAATATGTCTGGAATTAATTAAATCAGCTTTTTCTCTCGTGAGGGAATGGTGAGGTAATACAAGAATATTTGATGATCTATTTGCAAACTGAACTGTGGTATCAAAAGTCATTTGTAGCCTTTAGTAAGGTTCTGTCCCTTTCATTCCTGAGAGCCATTCAAAGCCTGAGCCACCCCATATATGCTACTGAAGGGTCCCAGTCCTTATCAATCAGGAGTTTGGATGCATGGTGGAGCTCATCCTATTAACAAAACCAAGCCACAAATTAAATATTCCATAAGCTCCTTGTAGTAGTCTGCATTGTGTGTACTAAACATATCTTTAAACAAGTGCAAGGAGAGAACAGAATGGCCTCTTCTTTTAGATGTGTGTGGGAGGTTGTGTTATCTTATGAATTTTTCATGGTGGATTTAGTAAGTTCATGTGGGATTGTCCTCCTTGAATTTTCCTGGCTTGGCAATTACAGACACAGAAAATTCGCTCCCCCTAATAGCTTACCTTGGTGGAGAATCAAAGGAATTGGCCCCTGACATGGTAATAAATCTGTGTCACATTTGGGGATGGAGAGTGAAGTTCAGAATTGCTTAAATTGCATAGGAGCAGATGGGAAACAGACAGCGTGGACCCATGAATTTGGTAGAGAGCAATTGTGCAGGCTCAGTCAGTTTTCCAATTGATATGACATCAATTTCAGTAATTTCACTGCTCTTCTGCCAAGTTTATTTGGTGTTGATGGGCAGGAGAATGAATGAATTTTCTGCTGCCTTCCACTTACGGTATTTCTTCTGTTTGTGTTGCAATTGTTTCAATTTAATTTTGGTATGTGAGGTCACAGTAGGCAGTATGCTCTGTGTGCTTAAGGGAAGAGTATGTTAACAGTGCAAAATATTGTATTCTGGTGATTTTTTAATAATAACCTTAAATTTCTTATTCTTTCTTTGCTGCCAGCATGCATTTTGTGGAATAACATGAAACTGGAACAGTACAAATTAAGAGTAAGTGTAGGATGATGAAAGCTTTTCAGGTGTTTTAAGTAAAATGTTTGTCTTTCTGGATTCTGTGAGTAAAATTCCTTGCTATGTGACTCACTGACAGAGATCATTCCTTGGTCCTGCTGTGGTCATTTTACTATGAAAGAAACCTATTCCTCGGTATACAAGAGATGTTCTGCTGGATTTTAATTTATATATTTGAATCATTTTCTTTGGACCTGTTTCTGCAACTTGTTTTTGAGTAAATAATGACTAGAGCAAATGACCAGTTCTTATGCCAGATTTTTGTGCTTCTCTGTTTCTCCTGTGAAAGATTGTCAGCGAGCTGAAATGCTTTGCAGGCTTTTTCTTCTTCTCTCACCTGTTGCTGTGTTTAAAATGGAGACAAAGCTGGAAGAACTGACCTACCATCATATTTGCTAATGTGAGCGATGAAAATCAACACTGAATGCTGATTTCATGTTGGTGTTTCAAAGGTGGCACATAGTGCCTTCTGTGAGAAGGAACTGAGTACAAGGGGAAGGCTTTATTGTCACTCTTTTATTGATACTTTTTAATTGCTGTCTTTCACTGCAGTGTATCAGTACATCAACCCTAGGCCTTGTTGTGCCATCTGAACAGCTGTTTTTGCTGTCTGAGATAATGTGCTTTACTGCCAACCTTACTGTGTAGCAACTGAAATGTGCTTAGGATTTTTCCCCTTATGTACTGTGTTGCATATTTCCACGTCCCTGGTGCACTGCCACAGACACCTTATGGACCCCTGCAGAGCTGATCCTGGACAGAACCTGTTAGCATCACCACTGAAATAACCATCGCCTTGGAGCAAGTTCTGTTAGGTAGATAAAATATTTCTGCTCAGTGCAAAGAGCCTGAAAAGCAAAAGAGAAAAACACTTGCGTTGTTTTCATTTTGTTGCTTTGAGCCTTCTGAGCACACGTACAGTGCTTGAGAGTAAGAGAAATTACTCGAAGACAGCGTTGGGTTTTTGTTTCCATCCTTTGAATCCATATTGTCAGGGGATGTTTGGGGTGGTCTGTCTCCTCTAACCACTGAAGGGGTCACTCGGTAGAAGGGAGGATAATTGTCTCTGAGACACTTCTGTCAGCACAGATGAGCAGCACGAACACCCAACTGTTGCTTGGGTTGTGATGGCAATCACCCTCCAGATGCAGCTCTCGGGCACAGATGAAAACCACAGCTCCAACCTGCTGGAAGCTGTTTGTCATCTGTCAGGCCACGCTGTGCTGGGTTTGTGCTGGTGAAGGAGTAACTGCTGTAGCCTTTGACAGCTTTGGGGTCTGTCCCACTCTTTTGCCTTCCTGCCTTTGCCTCCTCTTCCCACAAATGCTGCTCTCTGCAATAAACAGAAACCAATCAGCACTGTTAGCTGTTGTCTGTAGGACACTGTGAAGCATCTATTGCTGTTTATATGTGGCTAAATCAAGGGCCAGGTCTTACTATGCTCAGCACTATACCAAGAGCCCCTGCATGCAATAATTTACAACCAAGCGCTCCTTATCTGTATATTTTATGTATCTGTATATCCTGCATATTTTTCTGTCTTTTTCCTCCTGTAATCTGCATTTTGACGTTATTTCTGGCATTTTGGTTTTGATAATACTCATGATCTCATTCAGAATTTTTATTTAGTGCATTTTCTCTGTTTCAAGAGCTTTTCTTCTCATGGTCAGTTCAGAGAAGGATATGAAAATATTGTGAATGCATTTCTGAATCTCAAAAGTCACAATCCCAAAATTACTCTAAAAAATTCATTGTTTCAACCAAATATTCTTTTAGGGCCCAGTCCAGTTATGTTTAGTTCATGTGCTTCATCTAGAGCAGTCATTTGTAGGAACGTGTGAGGCCCAGATGCCAACTTAACTTTGACAGACAGGTTGTTGAGTTTATATCCAGAGTTATCCTGTTGTGGTAGAGCTAACCATATCAGTGCCTGCTTGATGTGAATGTCTCCTAGCTATGTAAAGGGGTTGTGAAACATAGGGTACATAAAATGCACTGACAGCGTTGAGATTAACACAAAGCACAGCACTGCCAACCTCTTCTGTGCCAGAGAGGAGGCACAGGAGTGTGCTGGTCCCACTGGAGGCAGGGGGACCATGCATGGAGTAAGAGGATGTGTGTGAAGAGAACACAGAGCCAGGCTCTCCTGCCTCTCTTCCCAGAGGAACACCCCTGATCATTAAGTACATTCAGGTGCTTTTGAACTAACTCATGTGATGCAGAATTGTTTTTTTGGTTTTTTTTTTTTTTACTCTATGCATGATTGATTTTTGAAACTTACTGCTATGGAGTGTTTTGGATGCCAGAAATATTTTTTAAACGTAGGGGAGGAAGAAGAGGGGGGAGGGCTTAAAGGGAGTCTTGGGTGGATTTAAGATGGAAAAAAAATCCAATGTCTCCAGTGGCCCACTTGCAAATCACGTGGGCCATCATAGATATTTCATGTTTACAAATTGTGAAATACCTGTTATGAAATCCATACTATTAGGAAGCTGCTGCCAAATTCTGTTAGTTTGCTTTTACCTGTTGAAAAGGCGGCATTTCTGCCAGGGAGCAGGCCTAGGCTTTGATCTCCTGTTCTGACCCAGTACAGTCATGAAGAGTGTTGTTCTCTGACTATCTGCATGAGAGCACAAAGCCACTGAACTCTGTATTTGTGTTTGGTTTCCAAAAGCAGCCTAAATTATGTGGGCTGCTGTAGAAGTATGCCTTTTATTTCCTGTGTTTTTACCATTTAACCAATTTCTTCATCATCTGAGCCCACAGATGTCATATGGGCTAAAAACTAAACATAAAGAAAGGGAAGAAGGGAAGAGGAGCAGAGAAGCAGAGCAAGGGGAGTGGCTGCAGGAAGCAGCTGCTCTCTGAGGTGCTGCTGGGCTGGAAGGAGGGACAGGGCTGGGGGGCAAGGGGAGGGAGAGTGTCTGCCATGGGGCTGTGTCCATCCCTTCCTCCCCTCTCTCCAGCAGCAGCTGCTCCCCCCTCTCCTTGCTGTGCCTTGGCTGCAGTGGTCACAGTGGGCTCTTTCGGGTGCTGGGTGAGGGGCTCGGTGGTTTGGCAGAGCTTGTTGCTGCCGCAGCTGCTCCCCATCTGTGGGGAGGGGGCGATGGCCACGGGCTGCCAGCTGGACTGTGCTGTCCTAGAGACAGCTTGGGTTCCAGAATTACTGAACAGTTACGGTTGGAAGGGACCCCTGGAGACCATCTAAAGATTCAGGTGTCTGGTGGTTCAGGATCTCGGCTGAGGGAAAGTGGAGGGGTCTGGCTCACAGAGCTGGTACATCTGACTGGCCACGTGTGACGAAGGCATGGTGACAGCATTCTCTGTCAGTTCTTTTCAGTATCTGCTGTACTTGGCTAGATGCATAGCAATTATGTAGATGAAAGGTAAAAAAGATTAAAGTGGTGGAGTAAAATCAGCGTTGAACAAGTGGTTGAAGAGCTTCTAGTGCTTCCAAATTACAGGACAAAGCCATGGAAAAGAAAAAAAACAATAGCTAGAGACCAGCTCAGACTGATGTACCTTTATTTCAGTGTTAGTTTTTCCTTTACATCTCCAGATTTAAAACGTGCATTCCTTTATATCAGACTCATAAGATTGTGTATCCAGTTTGCAACGTGAAGGTGGATATAACCAAGTGAAGCTGTAGAAGAGAGTAAATACGAAATTCTCAAATGAGGATGAAGTTTTCATCCTCAGTGAAATGAATGTGCTGTCAAAGGAGTCTGTAGTTTTAGAACACTGATGTTTCCTGTAGCATTTAAAGGAATCTGACCCGAAGGTAGGAAAAGACCTAGAGATCAAGACTCTGACAGAGAGAAGAATTCTCCCTGGGTTTGATTACTGCTTGTGGGGTTCTATACCTTGTGAAGCCACCTAATCTCTAAAGGTATCTTCCTTTAAGATCTTAAAGGAAGCTTCTTTCAAGTGAAGGTTTGTGCTTCTAAGAATCTCCCTTGGACAGAATCTCTGGGATGTATCCTAGTTGTTTTTTTTTTCCCTTTGCTGCCTTCCACAACCATTAAACAACGCCCTCCCTGCAGACCAAATAGTTTAATACTGAGCTCTGCCTTTCTCACGGAGATTAAGATAAGGACAGTCCAGTTCTTTTGTTACTCCACAGTATCTGAGATCAAGTGCTTCCTAATAACTTAATCCACAGAGTTCTGCAGTCTTATTCAGCAAAATGCTGATGTTGCTGAGGTGAAATCAGAAGTTGTAGGGGCACAGTTCTTTGTGAAGTGTAAATTCAGAAAAGAAGTGATTGAAGTTTACCTGAAATATTGTTACTTCTGTCCTCTTTCTTTACCTCCCCACTCCAGTTCCTATTAGAATATAGTTATTGTCATTGACTTGTATCCCTGGTGATAAGCTATTTCTTTAGCTAGACTGCACCCCAAACCAAAAAGGATGGCCCTTGAAAGGAAAGGTAACACTGCGCTTGGTGCAGTCAGTGCTGTGCTGGAAGGAGTGTGATGATGCCATTTTTGTGTGAGAGAGGATATTTTTCAGTGCTTCACATTTTCACTTGTAGCTCTGCCAGATGCAGGACAGGGGTGGAGCTGAAGGCTTAGCTTGCTCTCCATGTATTCCATGAGCCTTCTCCAGTTTGGAGTAGTTCCTGTGCTGCTTTTGAATGTGTAGCTGTAGTTGGAGCCCTGAGTAGCAACACACTTGGAGCCTTGCTCTTTACTTGTATTATCATATGTTTTCTGCTTGGTGTGCTAACACTCATTAACAGATACCATTTCTTGGTTTGAATGCCCTTGTCCCTGTTGGAATTGGGGGTGTATGTGTGTGTTGAGTGTACCAGTGAGTTAATTCACTTTGGTGACCACACTGAAACACAGACAAAAGATGTCTTGGACCAAAAGCAAAATCAGATCATCAGCCTTATGTGAATCTTTAGCCTGCTTTGCAACTACCCCTTGACAAGCTGTGCCCAGGCCAAGAGGATACCAAGGGCCAGGAAAAAACAGGGATGTGACTGGTCAAGAGTGAGTTGTATTGGCAGAGCTGTATTAGGAAGATTAGCCACCATCTGTTCACCCAAATCCTGCACCTGGCTCTAGACTCTGCCACTGTTCAACCAAGCAGTGATCTTACGCAACATATTAAAGAATTGCAGGGTTAAGTAACAAGGCTCTACAGTGTCCCAAATGTTCTGCTTTCCTTTTAGCTTTGTAGTAGTCCCTGTGAAATAATTGCATGTGGTACTATGAAATGTTCATATAAGTGGATTTAATACAGAGTTAAAGAGAGCACATTGGTCATTAGATGGCAATACTGCCTTTATTTTAATCTTTGCGCTTCTCTTTCTGACATGTTATTGATGTTTGCATGAAGCATCACATAGTGTACTATGGTTGACAGTATGTTACTTTTCCCTAGATAATTATTTTTGCAAAAGAAAACACCTGGAATATATATTCCTGTGAGTCATTCTTGGTAGTTGTAGTTATGTTTAAGTCTTTCTGTCTTTTCTGTTTTCTGCTTGGCATAGAGCTCATCCTGTCCTTTGCCTTTACTGTGGACTGGTACAGCAGACTGTGGCACTGACCCAGTGATGGGTGAGATTAGCCTTTATTCATAGTAAAACCTATGAAATCCTACTTGGAAAAAGAGACTTTAGTCAGGTTGGTAGGAGAGGAGATGCAACAGTTGTCAGTGACCACTGCTCCCCCTCAAGAGCTCTGAGCAGAGACTGAAGGGTGTGGTAGAGTGAGGAGCAGCCAACTGCTCATCTCCAGAGCAGCAGTAATTTCCCAGACATGAAAGCACAATCTCACATTGCAAAAGCTTTGAAAGAATCAGAAATCCTAAATGTAGTCAAAACATTATAATTTCCTCAATGTTTCTTTAACATAGAGTTTATAATTTTTTAATGGAATGTGTGTTCACAGGAAGAAAAAGTCTGTCACCACATCAGTGGTATTTGTACTGAAGTCTCATATGGTCCTTGAAACTCTGCCTGCCTTTGCATGCACTAAGACAACTTTTAAGTGCTGTAATTAGTGCTGGCCTCTTGGCTTTGGCTGCTGCAGCAGTGCACAAGCAGATAAGTCAGGTGAAGTTAACTGTGTTAGAAACAGGATTGAGAAGGGGAGTTAGAAAATATTTTTTTTTCCATCCAATTTTCTGCATTGCCCTTTGGAGATTCCAGCTTTTCCAGCTAGCCATATTTCTTTGTCATTTTCATACAGTGTTTTCCTGTGTTCATGTCTACTAACAATGTCTAAGGCTGCATGTTCAGCAAGTGGACTTCAACACAGCCCTTTTCAGATACCACGGACATAGTGAGTGCTGGCTTCTTTTCTGTTAGGACTAAGTACTCCAACTTCTCATTTACTGCAGAGTTAAAAAATTAAGTTGCTTCTCATGGCCTGGCCGTGGGCTTTCTGGTCTGGCTTCTAAGATGTGGATGTTAATGTGTCAGTGCTGTCCTGCCAGTTTTGTACCTGCATTTCTCTAGCTCATGGTGGGTTGTTTTTCCTGGATTTACAGATAGTGAAAGACTCGTGTGTTAGGCAATCACAGGGCTATGGCTGACCACGTTCCTGGCTCGGAAAACAGCCAGATCTCATACTCAGAACCCAGATGGATGAGGTGCAGGCAGCCCTGAGAGCATGTGAGCCACCAGGGTGGGTGTTAAGGTCAGAATTTCCCAGGCAAGAATGTCTGAATTGCTGTGCCCTACTTATCCAACTGTGAGCTGGATTAATGAAAGGGACAGTTTAGACAGAGAAGTACTTTGGGTACATTTAGTGAGAGAAGAGATGTTTTCTTTTGTGTCTGTACAGGTGGTCCTTTTGAAGCAAGCCAAAATAAGCTTCCTCACCTGGGTAACGGCCTGAATAGGTTGGCAGGGTGTGAATCCATTTTCAACACGTGTAAAGAAAAGCATAACAGTTTGCCAGTGTACAGCCTTTCGTTTATTTTTTTAAGTTTTTTCTTTGGCCATTGAGTTAGGCTGAGGCCTCATAATTTTTTTCCTTTTAACCGTAGGCGGTTCTAAGTAGCAAACTATTAATAGTGAAATATTGGTTTAGAAGAACACTAATGCACAGGGGATTCTAGAGCCAACGAGGCAATGCTGTCAATGGTTCAGATTGTTCTTAATTACAATAATGGCATTATAGGAGCTGCAGTTGCTGTCGGGCACAAAAGAAGATAATGATAATGTCAGAGTGCTCAGAGTAAATGCAGTATAATGTATTGCAGTGCTGAATTCAAAAGATGATATGCCTAACTTGTCGTCAGAGTGCATGAAGAAGAAGAATGGTAAAAGGTCAGAACACTTTTTGTTGTAACTATGTAGTTTTGGGGTTTGTGGTTTTTCTTTTCGTGGCCTGTGCTTTCAGGCTTAAGAAGAAATGTCAGGTCTCATGTGTTTAAATGATGTGTGTTAATTTTATCAGAAGGTGTGATCATGTCTGTCCTTCCCACCCGGAATAAAGAAAATCACTCTTGTTTGGAGAAGAAAGGGAAATACCTGTTGGCTCAGTACCCTCATACCCTCAACCTATATTGATCCTATTAGAATAAAAGAACATGAATATGGTAGATTTGGCCCCTAGTCAGAATTTGCCCCAGTAACCTCTGGAAGTGTATTCAGATCAATTTGATGCATGTGATCCTTATTTTATAATGAAACCAAAAAAAATCAACTCTGAGTTTCGTGCATGTTTCAAAGCTGGATTTGAATTTGATGCCTAGAGGCCAAATCTGAACTGCAGCACTTGTAAACATTTTTAAGGTTGTTTGCTCTGCATTCAAGTTCGTTACTGTAGAGGAAGAGACGTTGCTGTTTTACTGCCAAAGCAGCTTGTGGTCTCAGATTCTTGTCACTGCTTTGTTATAATTCTCTGTCTTAGGTAAGAGCAGATAATAAACTGGAAAATAGTGGTGGTGGTCCTCATTATCCCACGAGTGTTCACAGGGATGTGGTGTCTTGCATAACTCCTAAAATTTCATTGTAGTGCTGGCTTGGATTGGAAAAAATAATCAGCATCCAGTTGATTTGCATCTTTATTATTTTGTTCATGTTTCACTGACTTAAAACAGTTACTCCCAAATGAAACGAATTCTATAGGATCCAAAAAAATGCTTTTTAGGAGTTGTTATCTCATGCACAGAATGCCAGCCCGTAAGAACAGTTTTTCCTAAGGGGACCGCAGGGTGCAGGTGCTCTGTAGGGCACAAGGTGGCTCCAGCTCACGAAGAAAGCTGGTGGGAGCCGAGTTAAGTGCCAGCAATTAGTTCAGAGGAATCAGCCAGTTGTGTGTCAGAATGGAGCTCAAAAGTTCGCTGTATTGCAGGTCTGGGATTCTGAATATGGACTGAATCTCGATGGCCTTTAGAAGAAAACCATGTCTTCCCTTAAAGTCGGACTTGTAGTTTTAGATTTTGTGTCTTGTATTTAATTTTTGAAGGAGTTACTCCAGTGGATTTTACCAGACATCCTGAGATAAGTTGCTTTTGTCCAAGTAAATAACAACTCTGTTCAGAGCAGCATTCCCAGGGTGAGCTGTGGAAATAAACACAGTTGGTGTTTATAGTAAGAACACAAATGTAAAGTAAGCTGGGCAGAGGGTGAAACAGACTGAAAGGTTCATGAGAAAGGTTTGGGGTTTTTTTTGTCAAGTGAGTCATCAAAATTTAATGGATAGAGAGGAGAGAACAGAAGAAGTTGATAGGAAAATCCCACATTATAACCCAAACTTAATAAAAAATGCTTTGTGTCTCTTGTTGGTCTTGCACTCTGTAGAAACAACATTTTTATTGTCAGAGTCTCTTAGAAATGAATTGCTTGTCCCTTTCTATTTCCAACATAATATTAGCTGCTGGTATTCTGCCCTTACACAGAACATCTTCTTCTGAATGTTTCTAAACACCTGAGAATTTTAA
>VYZS01068508.1:0-11990 GCA_013400695.1 Neodrepanis coruscans | reverse complement strand
CCTTCCAGCACTGGGGGCCTCAGAGCTGAATTCGGCCAGGGCTGATTTNGGGGGCCTCAGGGCTGATTTTTTCTTTGGAAGAAAATTCTGGGACAGCCTTATACTGAGGAAGAAGGAAACTTCTGCCAGACCATGATGGATCCCATGAAGCCCCATCCTACTTGTGAGTCCCACCAGGTTGGGATGAGGATTGGACATTCCCAAACCTCCCAAAAGGACCTTTTGAACCTCTTCATTTCAATCTGTCCCTGTCCTTGGGCTCAGCCACCCCCTCAGGAAGGCACAGATCTTGTGTGTGTGTGTTACTGTGCTGGTCACATCAGCAGCCCAAGGGCCAGGATTGTTCCAGGAACACTGAGAATTAAGTACCCTGGAGAAATTCATATAAACCTGGCTGCATTTCAATAAAATCTGGGCTCCTGTGTTCCTTTGGCTCCCTTTGAAGGGTTCTGCCTTTAACAAATTAATAACAACAGGGGGGACAAACAGCATTTCAAAGCACATGATGTCCCATCCTTAGCAGAGGTCACAGGGTGTCTGTCACTGAATGTGACCCAGGGACAAATTGCTTTGTTGGGGGAAAAAAAAACTCCCTTCCTGAGCATTTCAAACAGGCCTTTAAATCCACCCAATTACCTGCAGCACAAGTGTCCTTCAACCACACAGGAACATCAAGGGAAAAAAAAAAAAGGCAGGAAAAGTTCCCTGTGTCCAAAATGAATTTAAATAAGCCAAGAGTGGAGCAGCAGACTCATTATTCTCCCTGCTCTGCCTTTCCTCTCAGTCCTGCCCATGGCTTTTTGCACTTTCCAACAGCTGCTTCTGTTGGGGGACACAGAAGGGCTGCAGGATGGAAATTTGGTCCCCCCCCAGCCCTGCCCAACATGCTGTGCCCTAATTGCAATCTGCCAGCCCAGGGAAAGAGGCAGATTGGTTTAAATAAAGCCAACCCTGGAAGCACCTGCCCCCAGATGGAAATGGTTCTGTCTCCAAAGCTGTGAAAGGTGCAATTTGTGACTGAGGTTTATTAAAAGCTCCCCCAGACTCCCTGAGATTGTTGTCAGAGCAGGCAGGGCCACAGTTTTCCTGCAGGGTTGCTTCAAGGCTGGAAAAAGCAGCAGTTTTGGGGGGAATGGAAACCAGATTTGGGGGAAATTACAGGTGTAAAAGAGTTGAGAGAGGGCTCAGAGGCTCCAAGTGTAGTTCTTGCTCTGATAAGTTACTTAAACTTGCTTGGCTGGTCAGTTTTTTTATTCCAGATTCAGGGATTAAACCCTCACCAACCATCTCTCTCTTTGGGGATTCATCCCAGGAGGATTTGCATCATTGGAATCATGGAATCCTGGAGGTTGGAAAAGCCCTTTAAGTTCTTCAAGTCCAACCATCAACCAGCACCACCTTGTTCACCCCTAAACCATGTCCTCAAGTGCCACAGGCACATATCTGGGGACACTTCCAGGGGTGGTGACTCCCTGGGCAGCCTGTTCCAATGCTTGGCAGCCCTTTCTGTGAACAATTTTATCTCTAAACCTCCCCTGGTGCAACCTGAGGCTGTTTCCAAGGAAGTTGGAAAGCAATAAATGCTCCCTCAAAAGGAAAAATGCAGATTTGGAGGTTTTCCCCTTGGTTTTCCAGCTCTGTACTGGGTATTAGCCAAGCATTGGAACAGTCTGCCCAAGGAAGTGGTGGAATCACCTGGAATTGTTCAAAAAACATGTGGATCTGGTGATGGAGACGTGGTTTCTTGGTGGATTATACTTGGACTTGATGATCTTAGAGGGCTTTTCCAAGATTCACCCCCTCTTCTGATCCCTGCTGTCCTGAAATGCCATGAGTTCCCCTGTTTGACCTCTACTTCCCACATCTTCTCATCCTCACCCTCTCTCCCATCTTCCTTCTTTTTCTTCCTCACCTTGGGGGTGTTTTCTCTCCTCTTCCCTCCAGTTTTCCCCTCATTTTCCTGTTCCACATCTCATTTTGCCTCGTTTTGTCACAAAATGGTGCTCACTCAGAAAATGATGAGGAAAAGCTCTGGAAAAACACCTGAATCTTGGCTCAGGGAGAGCAAAGAAACCTCTGAGCATTTTAATTTACCCTTGAGCCAAAACCCAAAAAAACCAACAGATGCAACAGCTGGTATTTTCTTCATCAGGAGAATCAGACCCTGGAGGGATGGGAGAAGAAGTGGGTTCATATTTTACAGGCTCAGTCACAGAGTTTTCCCCTCTCTGCCTTCACCTGTGGAATCCTCTCCAGGTGTAAAAAGCCATGGAGAGGCACAGGGATGCTGAGGTGAGCAGACAATTAGAGTTCCAAGAAAATCTTCCTGGTGCCCAATGCAGGAGGATGTGCCCTGATGGATAATTTGCTCCATCTGCCTGTTTTTGGGGGCTCTTGGTTTCTCTTCCCATCTCCTCCCAGGCAGCACTGAGAGATATTTGTCCCCCCCTGGCCCAGGTGGAGGATTTTCCCCAGTGGGAGGTGTGGATTTGAAGCTGCTGCTGTGACATTGCTGGTCCCTGGCATTTGGGACATGGCAAATTTGGATAATTCCATTGTCCACCCCCAGCAAAGGAGGCCTGGAGCAGCTGAAAGGCAGAGAAGGGTAATTAAAAGATGGCTAATGAGAAGGATGGAGCTGTGTGTCTGCTCCAAAGAGATCTCCTGATCCCTCTCTCCAACACATCCCCCCTGTGCCTGTCCCTTTCATCCTGGGACCAGGAGTGACCTTGTCCAGGATCACTGCCAGACCTGGCCACCCTCAGCCCCCTCTGCTGAAAGCATCAATTAGCACTAATTGGGCAGCACAGGGGGGGAGTTTCACGTGGTGGGAGAGGAAAGACTGGAAACCTGAGCAATTTCTTCGTTTTCCTGCTTGAAAACACAGAAATCCACGTGTGGATGCACTTCCAGGAGTCCCAGCAGGATGTTTCCTCAGGAGGGATGAATAAATAAATTTATCCCTCCTGATGAGGTCCCAGAAAAGGTGCAGGTTGATGCCTCATACTTGCATTTCTTGGAGCAACAAGAAAACCCTTGGAATGCCAAAATTAAGGAAGAACCTCTCGGATTCCACACACTTTTCTTTGACTCCCAGACTCACGGGACTGGATTTCTCTCCTCCAGCATTTGTGATAGTCCTGGTTTGTCTTCTCCCTCCTGTGTGTGTGTGTCATTCCCCTTCTCCCACCGGAGGATACTCAAGAATTGAGTGAAAACCTCCCGTTTTTTGCACTGCCGTTATTTTTACGGCCGCCAAGTGTTCTGACCTCCAGAGCTGGTGCGTTTTTCTGATCATGCAAATTGAGAGCTGCCCAGATTTATGTACTGTAAATGGCAAGTGCTTTGTTCTTTACATCCCCTGCCCGGCATCCAGATGGTCACATTGTGATGGTCTGTAAAGTTTAAAGGCATTCAGGGAGACAAAAAGGACTTGGATGCTGTTGCATTCCAAAGCCTCCCAGCAGGTAACCTTCACACAGCCCTGATTGGCGGCTTTCACTTCGGGTGATGCCTTCAAACACCCCGATTTTCAAACTTTCTGGGGATTATTTAAGAAGGAATCTCAGTTTTCCCTGGGAATGGCTGGTTGGGAAATGTTGGAGCTCCAGAGCTGGGCTGTTTATCCCGGACAGGACATTTCTAACCTGCATTTCACTCTCAGTAGGAGGGGGACTGATGGCAGAGGTGATGGGGGATACTGAGCCAGAAATAGCTGGGAGATAAAACTCCTTGTTTTAAATCCATCTCTAACGGGAAAGACAAATGGTGGAGCTGCCTGGAAAAGCAGGGTGGTTATTGATAAAGAGGCAATAAGGGGATTCTCAGAAAGTGGGAAGAGACACAGCACAAATCAACCACCCAGTGTTGTTGTGCTGCAGGGGAGGGGAAAGAAAAGCCACTCACAAATCCTGAAAGTGGAACTGGCAGAATTTATGAAGCAACGTGGAGTAAATGATGCGTCCCTTCTCGAAGAGAAAGGATCCAACACTCAGATACTTCTCACTGCTTCTGCTTTGGCCGGTTCAGCTGATTTAAAAGATGCTTTTTCAACACTTGTGGGAAGAATTATGGTACCAAGGATCCAGGGATGTGCAGGAAGAGCCCAGCCAAGCTCAGGAATTTATTAGGATCCCTTCACAAGCTGCTGAAGGAAGAGAAGAAACTCTAAAGCGAGAATAAAAATGCAAAAGCAAAGAGAAAAAAACCCCCAAACCTGCAACCACTGAAAAAGAAAAGTGACTCTGGCAATTGAAACTGCAACTAATAGAACAAGTGCTGAGCAAAATAAATTCCTACACAGTGGATAAAGACAGGGCAAACAGCTCAAACCCACCAGCATATGCCCAAGTTTACAGAGAGTAAATCTCAGCAGAGAAATTTGCTGCCTATTTTTAGCTGGAACTATTAGTGGGTGAAGAGTTTCTGTTTGGATTTTGTTAAAATCCTGCTCTGAGAATGGAAGCAAAGCCAGGCTGAGGGAGGGACACTGGGCTGTGCAAGGGGTTCACCATCTGTGGAGCCTCAAGAGGCAGAAAATGCTCTGGGGGACTGAAGAGGGTGAAAATGGGGATCCAGGGGTGGGAACACAGCAAAGAGGAGGCAGCTGGATTTTAGGGAAAGAGAAGGTTCCTCACAGGAAGGTGGGAAAAGTTGGGAGTCCAGTTTAATTTGAGTGGGACATTATGAACTTTTAGGTGTCTCCCCCAAAATGTGCTCAGGTGCCTTTGGATGAGCTTTGGGAAGATGTTTCTGAGATCCAGGACATGGTTCATCCCACCATAAGAAGGGATTTCACCATCATCCCCATTGACTTCACCAAACACAATTCCATGGAAATTTTGCACCTTTTTGCTGGTTTATTTTGTGGTGTCTCCCCCTGTGGGCTGGGTTGGGTCAGAAGGACCTGGGTCTCCCAAAATCCCTGTGTCCTTCCTGAGCTGTGAAAGTCTCTCAGACACCCCAGGGCTTCTCAAACAGCTCCAGGCACCTTTACATGGGCAACTCAACCCCGAATCTGCTGATGCCTTGGAGTTCTAAAAGCTTGTGGACACCTTCTATGGGGTCAGAGAACCATCAAGGCTGGAAAAAACTCCAAGATCTTCCAGTCCAACCTTCAAACCAATCCCACTGAACCACATGAAGAGGTGTTACATCTACTTGTTTCTTCAACACTTCCAGGGGTTGTGACTCCACCACATCCCTGGGGACACTGTTCCAACCCCTGGCCACTCTTTCAGTGGAGAAATTCTCCCAATATCCAACCTGAAAATCCCCTTTGAGGCTGTTTCCTGTCGCCTGTTGAGTGGGAGAAGAGCCCAATCCCCACCTGGTTTTCACCTCCAGCCAGTCCTGGATTTCTTTAGGATTTTTTTTTCCCCCCAGAGCAGCTGAGGGGGGACAGAGCAATTTCCCAGCAGCTCTGTCCCTGTCACTCCAGCAGGACTCCATGATGGAATGCCACAGGGCACGGGGAGAGATTAAAAGCAGAGGCTCCAAGTCGGAGAGGTTTTAAAAATGTGTGTGCTCAACTAAAGGACTTTTTAATGTTTTAATAACAAACATTACAAGATATTTTTCTCCATGCCCAGTGCCTGCTGAGCCATCATGCTGAGCTTGTATTTATGGCACTGTAAAGCACAAGGAAGGCAACAGCCCTAGGAATACTAATAGCCTCCAGTTTATTACACTAAGGCTGAGTGCTTCATTTTAATTGCATGGAAACATTTAATTTGTTAGATGAGGTGTCATGTAGTTTTCCTCAGGCACCAGTAACTCATATCCACACTGGGACAATTGAACAGTCGAAGGGAGGCTGGAAAATGAAATGGATTTTACTGGTGCTCACCTGGTGGAGGTGGGTGGGTGGGTGGATTCGTGGCCCTTGGAGAATTTAAATGGGTTTGGCTCTCTTTTTGGAGGGGGGAATTGGGTGTTTTTCCAGGTCAAAAAGGGGTTTACAAGGCATCTCATCTCTTCCCATCTCATGAGATGGGTTGAGGATGTTCCCTGCCTGTTGGTGGTGGCTGAAACTGCTGATGTGACCAACCAGAGATCCTTTGCTGCAGGGATGGAAACGTATTTTTGGGAATTCAAAGCTCCATGGATCAAAGGCACTGTCCTGCTTCTCCTCAGCAGCCCTTTCCATCATTTCTCTGGGCATTTAAGGGGTAAAGGGGTGAAGAAACCCAATCAAAGGGTGATGGGCTTCATGGAATCATGGAATGGTTTGGGTTGGAAGAGACCTTAAAAGAGACCTTAAAGATCATCCATTTCCAAGCCCCTGCCATGGGATATTTCCACTGTCCCAGGTTGTTTCAGGCCTTGTCCAACCTGGACTTGAACATTTCCAGGGATGGGGAATGGAACATTCCAAAGATTTATCCACAACTTCTCTGGGCAACAGAGAAGCAGTGACACCATGTGACACTAAGTGACAGAGTTTGTGCTCCCCAGTGATGTCCAACCTGAACCTGTCATTAAAAACAGATATTTTAGGAAACAAACCCATTTAGGAAAAATTAAAAAAAAACAAAAGGGAGGTTTCCAGTATGTCCCACATGGCCAAAGGGATGGAGAAGATGAAAATCAAGGTCATTTGGAACAAGCTGGGTGTGTCAAAATTATTATAAGATCCCCTGTTTCTTTTGTGCTCAAACATGGGATAAACACCTGAATCAGCAAAGTTTCCTTTCCCTCTGGCCTTGGGGGACTGCACCTCCTACTGGATTTTTTTTTTTTCCCCCACATACTTGGCCACTGAAGTTAAAAAAACTTCATTTTGGAAATGAGAGGAGATTTATTTATTTCCTTTTCTTTATTTTTTTTTAGTTGCACAGAGCAACGAAGCTGCAGGAGCTTTGCAAAGCCAGTGGTAAACTCCTTCTCACTGCAGCTTTTAGGGGGAGACAGGACTGAGTCTAAAAGATCTGCTGCAGCTCAGCCCTGACTTTATGGGCTCTGTGCTGTCATGTCTGAGCTCTGGAAGAATAATTCTCCCAGCAGGAATTACAGGGGGAAGAGGAATATTATGCAGAAGAGGAGACTCTCTGCTGTCCTTAATATCCACATTATCGACTTGGAGGCAGCTCAAGGAATAAGAAATGGAGCCAAACACACACCAGGGGAAGCCATGTGTTAATGATGAACATCCTGGCCCATCCCACAACTTCCAGGCACTTCCAGCCTCTGGAAAGTTGGGATGGTGATGGTCTGGCACAGGTTTCCCAGAGAAGCTGTGGCTGCCCCATCCCTGGATGTGCCCAAGGCCAGGTTGGAGCCACCTGGGACAGTGGGAGGTGTTGGGGGTGGAATTGGATGAGCTTTAAGGTCCCTCCCAGCCCAAACCATTCCATGATTTTCCCATGACCAGCTCCTCATGGAAAACATGAGGCCAGTGGCACAGAGACTGCAAGGTGAATTTCTATCCCATTGTTGTATCACCACAAAAGAAGAAGAAATTCACTGGGGGAGTGGGTGGAATTTGATCTCCTGAGGATGGATTTTTGCACCTCTTCTCACAAGGGCCCCAGTAAGAGCTGAGAAGGGCTTTTCCATCAGCATTTGCTGGAGATTTTTAAACAAACCTCTTCAGAGGTGTCAGTGACTCTTTTTCGAGTGCATTTTCTGTGAGTGCTCCTGGGGACAGAGCAGAGCTCCAATAATTGGCTGCTCCCAGCCAATACTCAGGAATGGTTACAGGGATGGGGCTTGATTTGATTTCTGAGGTTAAACAGGCCCTGTATGTAAATGGATGTTGGATCTCAGTCTCTCACACCACATTTCTGAGCCCACAGTTTCTAGGAATTTGCATTTCAATCTTTAAATTGCCCCAGAAACCCAATTTTAAGCTTCTCACCCAAGCAGCAGCACAAACTTTATGATGTCCCCTCTCTGAATTAATGGCTCAGGCTCTTTCCACCTTGGTCCTGCACTAACAAGAGCACAGGAGCATCTTGAAGACACGAATAATTTCACTGTCATTGTCCCACTTTACTCTCCTGGAGGCCACAATTCCTGCCTGGTTTTTAGGGGGATCCTACTCACACACTCCCTAAAGCAGCAGGAAGGCCAAGAACACCCACAAGGTCATCAGTGAATAATTTTGAATAATCAGGTCCCTGGGAAGATCACAGGTCACTGGCAGAGGATTCAGGAGCAGAAAGAGACACACACACACAAAAAAAGTTGGAATTAACTCTTTCCCAGACACCTCTCCCTGCTTTTAAAATGAACACAAGGAAAGGATCTTTTCAGACAGTGAATTTCCATCCATGAATGGCCCAGAAAACTCTCAGTAGCCCATGATTTGTAATTTCTACAAATTTCTGCTGTGACTCTGAGCAATCCTACCCACCAAACCATTCCCTGCTGCCAAAGAAATGTTTCATTTCTCCTCCTCATTCATAGCCATGTGTCCCCCCAACTCTGGGGTGCTCCTGGACTCTCTGGGATCTCATTTGGCTCCTCAAAAAGGCAGGAAAATGGAATTTTTTTGGTCTCAAGAGACTAGAGAGTTTATTTTTCTTTCAGATATTGCCTTTTCTGTGGAGCAAACACTGTGTCCCATCATTGTTGCTGTCCCAGGTGGAGTTTTGGCCAGCTCAGGATATGAACCTCTGGGAATTGCCTGGATAGACTTCAGTGCAAGACTCTGGAAGGAGTTTTTCCCTGTGAGAATGATGAGCCACTGGAATATTTTCCAGAGAAATCTCCCTCCCTGGAAGTGTTCAAGCCAAGCTGGATGGAATTTGGAGCACCCTGGGAGAGTGGGAGGTGTCCCTGGCCATGGGATGAGATGAGATTTAAGGTCCCTCCCAACCCAAACCATTCCATGAATCTTGGATTCCACTTAGGAACGGACATTAATGGGCATCTCATTTCATTACTCTTGACCAGTGGGCCAAATTAATTTGTATTTTCCCCCTTAGCTATTAATGACTTTCTAAGAGGAGAACAGTTTGTCTCTCTGTGCCCAAGTGGGTGTGTTCCCATGGGGGGGGAGAGGGGGGAAGCTCTTTTTTTTCCTAAGCAAAAGACAAAGTTGCTTCGTGCCTGATTTGAATTTCAGACAAACATTTAACAGCTCACTTTGCCTCCCCAGTGCAGCCTCTAAGAGCAGGCTAAATTGCTATAAATTAAAGTTAAATGTCAAAAAGGCAAAGATGTGCAGGAATGCAGGAGACAATCTCGGTGCAATCGGGGTTGTTACTGAGCTGCTTTTATCCACTTTGCTTGCATGTAGTTAAGTGCTCTTCCTGGAAAGGGGAACTTTTTCTTTTTTTTTTTTTTTCTCCTTTCTATTTTTAAAAGTCCCAACCCACCCCCCCCCCTCTGTTCCACTGAATGGATGTTATAATTCCTCATTTTCAAATATCAGCAGAGCCAGGCTTATGATTGTCCACTCATTGTGCTCATCACTGCAGTGGAGTTTGCTGCTCTTCCCAAATGCCATCCTCTGGATATTAAAGGTATCAACCTGCTCAGTAAAAGGCAAATTAAGGAGCCATTTCTCCCTCTGCTGTCCCTGTTGGCCTCTGTGGGAGGGAAGTAATGAAATCCCTGCTTCTCCTGGCACTTTAAAATAGAAAATACAGGGGGAAATGCAGTGGGAGCTCTGTGTGACAGATAAGAAAACAAGTATCAATGTTCCAACAGCTGAGTCTCACCCCTAAATAAACCCAGGGTGAGGCCAGGATGTTCTTTAGGTCCCCACTTGTCTCAGGACCTCTGTCCCCAACCCCAGAGTGTCCCCACAACGTGGGAAGATGCACAGAGCAAACAGAGATGAAGATTTCCCTGAAAGTCTCATCCAAGTGCTCCCCCTTGTCCTGCAGAGCTGTGGATCTCTAAAAGCACCTGTCCCTACACCTCCAAGGGATGATTTTATGCTGATTGTTCTCCTGATGACACAGGGGTGTTACTCACTCTGTAATTCAGTACAGGAGAGGGTTTGATATGGTCAATAAGCAAAACCAACCCAGTTTGTTTCAGGAGTTGTGTTTACTGGCCAAACTGGGGTGCAAGTTTTGTCAGCCCATATCAGGGAGAAGCATCTCAGCAAAAATGGTCCATTTAGATCAGATGTAGGGGAGAATTTCTTTACAGTGAGGGTGGGGAGGGGCTGGGCTGGAATTCCCAGAGAAGCTGTGGCTGCCCCATCCCTGGGAGTGTCCAAGGGCAGGTTGGAGCCACCTGGGACAGTGGGAGGTGTCCCTGGGACAGTGGGAGGTGTCCCTGCCCAGGGCAGGGGGTGGCACTGGATGGTCTTTAAGGTCAGAAAGCAGCACCTGTGGATCCTGTTTTGAGCTAATATCTTGTATTTCTGCACTTTCAACATAACAGAGACACCAGGAGCTGCAGTGCTGTGCCTTCTTCTGTACCCACACCCCAGCAAGGAGCAGGATTTCCCCTTGGCAGGCAATAAAACACATGAAATAAGTCAAGACACTGTTTCTGATTGACATCCCAGCTATGCTGTGCAAAAAGAGTGACTCCTTGGCTGGAGAGCTTTCTGTGTCCCACCACTTCCAACCAGCCAAGAGCCAAAACGGTCTGTGCAAGATTTTGGGGAGGATTCCCTGCTTTCCTGGATATTTCCTGGAGAACATACACCAGCTGTGTCTGAGGTCTTGTGTGGAGCCAGTCAAGGCAGAGGGAGTGGAGTCCAGTGTCAATGACATTTGTCACTGCTCTGGAGGTTGACAGGAGTTCTGCAGCTCCCAGATTTACAGNCCCCCAGAGCTGAGCAGCCCCAGCACCCTCAGCCTTTTCATATCAGAGATACTCCAATCCTTTGACCATCTCCAGTCTGTCCATGGCTCTCTTGTACTGGGGAACCAGAACTGGTCCCAGTGCTCCAGGTGTGGCCCCACCAGTGCTGAGCTCCCTTTGTCTCTCACAGCTCAGGACACCACTGTGTCCTTTGTCACAAGGGCTTGTTGCTGGCTCAGGGTCAACCTGGTGACCCCCTGGTCCTTTCCTGCCAACCTCCTTCCCAGCACAAACTGGTGCCTGGGGTTGTTGCTCTCCTGGTGCAGAACTTTGGATTTCTCCTTGTTGGACATCACAAGGTCCCTGCTGGCCCATTTGTCCAGCCTGGCAGGTCCCTCTGGATGGCAGCACCACCCTCTGGAGATCAGCCACTCCTCTTGGGCTTCTTCTTCTTCTTCTTCTTCTTCTTCTTCTCCTTCTTCCTCCTGCTGTTTTCATCCTTAAGACTCAGCGAGCACTTTGCCAGTGATTTCAGATGGGGACAGGATGAGATTTAAAATCACTGCACCCAGTGCCTTTAATTCAGTTTCCAGTGTTTAGTTATGAACAAACTACAGGGAGAAAGGATCCATTTGGAGGAGATCCCAGGCACAGGTACAATTTCCTATCTCAGGAGGGCAAGTCCTTTCTGTAGAAAAGGGAGAGGAAAGGAGAACACACTGATTAAATCTACACTGAGAGACACACTTGAACATGATTTTACCCCCAAGCAGCCCCTCCAAGGTGTCCCTTTTCTATTAATGCCACATCCCAGTCCCCACTGGGATCCTTCCTGGAGTCCTTTCCTGTGCCTTGCTTTTATCATAACTCACAGGGCAGCTTCAGAAAGGACCTGCATCCCTTTCTTTGCCAAGAACCCACTCTGAGATAAACCCATGGATGCTCTGCTCTGTGTCTGTCTTATCACACCTCCAATAAACCACTTCCAATCTTGACTTCTTGGAGGAGGAGGGGGGTTGGTGTTTTGTATGAACTCATTCCTTCATAACAGAATTGTCAGATACAACCCTTGGAGCTCAACAGCTTCTCCTGAGGGGAGCAGCTTTGCCTCAGCTTCTCCCTTTAGCTTTGCTAACACATCCTTTTCCTTTGGTGGAGTAGTTGAAATTAACCCTTTGGATGAGCCAAAAAGCCTCCTGCCTTTCCTAAATTAGCCAACAACAAATTGTTCTCCCTCTGTTCCCAACGTTCATGTTCCCCCTGCCATCTCCAAATGG
>VYZS01068507.1:70361-103112 GCA_013400695.1 Neodrepanis coruscans | reverse complement strand
TTAATTGAGTTGCTAGTTGTTTCATTTCTTCTTTCTAAAAGGGTAAACACAGTCCATTATAGTTCATGCTCCAGAGTAAATCAAGATTTTTATGAATGTGAACAACATATCTTCTCAGTCACTTAAGAATGAAGGTGTTAGTATCTCTCAAGCCCATTGAAGAGTATGGGCATGTTTTCAAAGCTCAAAATACAAAAGCTACTATTAAAATATTATCCTCTGTGTAATTTTTTTTTTAATCTGTAATTATTACCCCCTTCCTCAACTCTAAAAAGAAGCAAAAAACCCCTCAACATAGTAGTTGTTCTTTCAGAAAGAACCCTTGTTCCTAGTGTAGGCATGATTTAATGCTTATTGTTTCTTTGCCAACTTAATTCTTCTAACTCTTGGCATGTCCACAGTGTGAAGTCAGCCCAGATTTCAAATGCTTTTTCATTTCCAAAAGGGTGTATGATTTATATGTTCTGCAGTGACTGGCAGAGCTTCCTTCAGGTAGGGGGAGAGGTAAAATAAGGATATGTTCTCAGTAAATAGCTTTTGCTCTAAGGTGAGGTTACTTGTCCAAGCCCGGAGCTGAGGAGTCCTAAAGATATTTGGTGCTCTAAGTATGGGGAAAATGTTGATGTCTTAATGAAATTATTGTGAGAAGCATTATGTGCAAGATTTCTGTTGTGTCTTTTAAGCAGTGTCCTAGGTAGCTGCACATATGAATTATTTTGACTTTACTTCTCCACAGTCCTGCCTACACACTTAATTTGGTGCATTGCAAGTAGGTGCTAATAGCACCATGTGAGAAGTCTTTGCAGATACGGCTTCTGAACACTGCAGCTAAACAAAATGCCCCAAATTATTATCATTATTATTTTTCTGTAGAGGAGAGTTATTGCAGCAAGCAGGTTTTTGCAGATAACCTCCAGCTCCCTGTAGACACAGAGGCCCTTTTGTGGGGGTTCTCCTCTGAAGGTATTGAGTTCTGTTAGAGATTTGCCCTCTGCATGGAGTAAATCTCTTGTTTTAGTCAAATGCAAGGTCTTGGGAAAAAATCTACATGCTTTTTAGTTAAGGTGAAGGATAAACTTTTCAGGAGTACTTAAAGAAAGTTGCTGTGGATCTGATTTACAAAGGTGTTTAATTGGGTAAACAATGGAGGGCATGTTATTGGGAGCTACAGAAATGCAAGGGTGCCTTTTTCATTTTTCTTGCAGTCACACTTGATAGGATTTTTGACTTTTCCTGTCATTTTCACTAAGTGCTACTCTGAACCTTGAGGGAACGAAATATTTCTTTGCATAAGCAGCCCTAAGCTACACAGGCATGGTTGCAAGTCTCAGGCTGCTCCTGAGAACAGCCTCCTACAGCTTGTCTCAGTGGTAGTATTTGCTGAGGGATGTCTCAGTAGATGAAATTCATAGGCATAGTCCTACACTTTGTGTAGCTGGGATGTTGCTCAGACAGTTTTCTCCTGATTGTTTGTTTCTTTGGAAGCATGTTAGGTTTGGTTGTTCGCTCTGTGAGCAACTCTATTTGCTGTAGGAAATCTTCACTGCATAAAGNGGATTTTTGACTTTTCCTGTCATTTTCACTAAGTGCTACTCTGAACCTTGGGGGAACGAAATATTTCTTTGCATAAGCAGCCCTAAGCTACACAGGCATGGTTGCAAGTCTCAGGCTGCTCCTGAGAACAACCTCCTACAGCTTGTCTCAGTGGTAGTATTTGCTGAGGGATGTCTCAGTAGATGAAATTCATAGGCATAGTCCTACACTTTGTGTAGCTGGGATGTTGCTCAGACAGTTTTCTCCTGATTGTTTGTTTCTTTGGAAGCATGTTAGGTTTGGTTGTTCGCTCTGTGAGCAACTCTATTTGCTGTAGGAAATCTTCACTGCATAAAGACATTATTGCAAAGCCAAGTGCAATAGCTCCTGTGGTTGTTTGTCACTTGAGTATTACTTTCAATGCCCTTAAAAGCACTGATGTTCCAAGCAGATACTTTATATAGGTGTTCTGTATCATCTGGTGGGAGTTAATTTCGCCCACTAGATAGTACTTCACATTTAAAAGTGCTGATCTCTAGAATGCTGCTTACTAAGCAAGTGAGCAGAAGTGGAGTTGCTTGAGATAGCGAGGTATATCCATGCCATCTACAGGTAGAAGNTGACTGTCAAATCATAACCTTGGAAACCTAAGGAGAAGAGGCATCAGCATGTCTGTCAGCACAGATAGGCATCAATCTTCCCTGGCTAGACAGCAACATGATTACTTCTGGGATAATGTCAACAACTTGGAAATGCAGTAAGCTGATTTGACCTGTTACAAAGGAAGGGAGGAGGCAGAATGCACCTCCTCTCCTTGTTCATTTAAGCTGTTTCATTTAAATAGATTGTTTACAGCTATTTTTTTTAATTAGGAGAAGTTAAAACCTGTGTCTCTATTTTGAAAGATTTACTTTCACTTTATTATGGCCTTACTTTCACTTTATTATTCCAAAACAAGGTCAAATTGAGGACAACTATCTTAACCATTTTGTTTCCATATTTCCTATTCTTTTTGCGATTTCCTTCATCTTATCCTAAGATTTCCTATCAACCACTACATATGTTTTCTAGGACATACTGCAAATATCTTCAATTTTAGCAGAAACAAAATACTTACATTATCAGGAAAATTTTACTTTTGAACAACTTATTATCTAGAAAAGATTTGGGAACAGTGCAGTCCTGCACATCCCTTTGTGGGAGCTCATCTCCTGACCAACATCCAACACTATCAGCGGAGGACCTGAGGCTGTCTCACTTTGCACAGAGTTCTTCCACTTGCATAGAGCCTTCCTACAACCCAGATAAGGGGCAACTTCATCATCTTGTGCTATATGATTCTGTTCACCCAAAGATATGAGATAGGACACTCCTCCCACTCTGATTTCCAGCTCTGTGGAGTCATGGATTTTGTTCAGGACTTCTTGCCCATGGAAGTGCATCTCCAGAACAAGATGCTGCTTCTTGGAGGGAGCATTAAGCATCCTTCTTTTGCCTCTTTCTGTGGTCAGTTCTTCATGGTGGCCCTAGAAGACCCAAGTGGCCCATATCCACTGTGCTCTAAGAGGCACATCTTCAGGATATTATCACTTCATCCATGTGTTCTTCATGCTATACTTCCACCTTGGAACTCAAACAGTCTGCTGGGCAGTAAAGGCAGATCAAGAGAAGTCTTAAGCAAGAGGTGCAGAGTGCAGAGGCACTCTGTCCTGCCTTGATCTCTGACAAAGGTTATGAGTACAGTCGTATACATAGCTGGTTATTATTTTTGCTGATGGGTGGCTGTACTGTCTGGAGTTAGAAACACTGATATTTTTTCTGTTCCTGATAAAATGGAAACCATAAAAACTTAACTTTGCATCAAATCAAGTGCTCTTAATACCAGTAGTTTTGTTTGATCCACAACTGTTTGGTTCAGCTTTGGGTTTTTTCCACCCTACTTGTTATGCTCCAGATAAACTACAGCACTTCTTTTTGAAAGGAAAAGTGTACTGAGCTGTTAAAAAACGTTAGACAGACAGGATTATAGATGTAATGTACAGTGACTGTGAGACATGATGAGATTTCTACTATTGTTCTGCTTAGGAAAAAAAAGGACTGTTCTTTCTGGTGGAATGCAACTATTGATGAGCTCTCTTCACTTTAGTTGTGCAATCTCTTCTTGGTTTTGCAGCATGTCTGTGTTTTCCTGTGTAATGGCAAGGGCCACAGGAATGAGGTGCATGTTGCAGATGAGGTTATGTCAAGACACTGTGATTTATGACCATAATATCACAGTCTTGTCTCAACTTCTTTGCACAACTTACCCTAATAACATCTACTGTTATCTGGGAGGAAAAAGAGGACCTTAGCTTACAGCTCAATTTATATTAACTGCATTTCTTTTCTACATGCCTGGACTAAATTTTGCTTGGTTGTTTTGCAGGACTTCAGAGTAGGTAATCAACAGTACTATGCTTTGCTGTACAGGACATTTTAAACAATTAATACGACATTTTCTGAATTAAAAATAACTAGTAGAATAAATGATCAAAGTGGTTTGTCAAAGAGGAAACATCTGTGCTCACTGAAAAGCTTTGAAGGCACCAGCCCATTAACACCCATTAAATCGATGATATATGGGCTGTGCCAGAGAGCAGGCTTTGTGGATGTTCTCTAAACAACTTGGGGTATGTTAATTTTATCCCTGAGGTGCTGACAGTCAGTGAAAAAGCACTTTGGTATATCTTACCTTCTTTATCCCTACCTCTTCTGCTTTTGGAAGCACAACACTTTGGCTGGAGGCTCCCATGTCCAAAAAGAGGGTGCAAATGCATAAAGGGGTGTGTGAGCTGACACTGACACTCTGTCCTATGGGTCTAACAGGCAACTTGTAATTATTCAATCACATCTTCAGTTGCCTTCCCAGTTGCTGATGAAAAGAGCAGGTAAATGGTTTGAGACACCAACCATCAATGGCAGAAAGATTTAGCAGAAGACCTCAGGCAGACCTCCGAGTCTTGACCTTATACTGTTTGCTGTTCATCCACAGACCAAATGTGGATTAACACAGGCTCAAAAGCTTATCCCCAGACAGTAGACGTGTAGACAGATCCATTTAAGGGGTGTATAGTGTGATGTTTCATCAGGAGAGTGATTTTGCAAATGATTCCAGGCTTGTAAAAGATTTGAGTTGCCCGTCAGGCCAAAAACCTCTGGGGTTTGGGTTTTTTTTCCGATTTTTTTCAGTGGACCTACAGTGTCACATTTGTTACACAGATCTCTGCATGGACTGTGTAGTACCTGGAACGGGGAGGGCAGGAACCAACTGGCAAGGAGGAGCATGGGGGATGCTGCTCAGGGCTGGCTCACTGCAGCCCATGGGGAAGTATGTTTAGAGTCTCCTACTGGCTTTGTTACATTAGCACTATAGCACAGTTCAGTCAGCCAATGTCTTATGTAGAAAGCAATACAAAAACAAAGCTTTAGCCCAAAAGCTTTGGGTATGTTGTGTCATTAAGACATTCTCATTCTATCTGCTCAGCTCTGTCTCCATTGCATAAAAATTTCTACCAGCCTTTTTAAATTTAAGCAAATTAAGGGCACACAGTGAACTACTTGTTATTAATATCTCAGCACTATTTTCTAATTCCCGATTCATACTTGAAATGGATTAAAACTGCTAATCCTTGACAAGGCAGCAAAATTTGATGCTAATTTATTGATGTGCTCTTTGGAGAAACTTTGGGTTTCTTGTCTATAAATTAAATTTAAACAGAGTGTTCAAGGTCCTTTCCAAGTTACAGAGTAGAGAGCAGAGCTCTGTGTGCTGACACAACACATGTCCTTGAGCTTATTGTGCAGTATGGCTGAGAGGGGTTGCGTTTGTGCCTTAACAGCTGTCTCTAAAGACTGACGACACTGATGGCTTCTCCATGTCACACCATTTGAATTGTCTTGGCTCACCTTAAAGAGCACTCCAAACTCATGTTCCACTAAGCTTTTGCTCCTGTCTCTAGCTCAGGCATTGCTCCGTACTGTAGGTGGTATTTAATGAGCTGTCCCAGATGTGGGATGTCAGTGCTGAGACTGGAAGAGGCTCTGTTCTTCAGGGAATTTTTTTAGAGTCTTTGCCCATTTTTCATTACCTTGGAAGTTAATTTCACTCTTAGTCCTATACATGTTTATTAGTAACATGATCCTTTACCAAAGAAAGTTGATTGTTTTCAGAATAGTGCAATTGTAGCAATTATTGCTTTCCTTGATTGTTGTTCTCTTGCTTGGGAAGGAGTAAACACTGTGGAAGCTTAGAGAAAAGTTCTAGTACGAATGTGTGCTCTATGCCCTTCTCAACACTAAGCAGAGCCGCCCTGTGCTGTAACAAGCCTTTTCCAACCACACAGGCACCTTCACAGCTCCAGGGAAAACAATAAGAATAGCCTCTGAATCCATGCCACACTCCTGAATTGTGTGGGCTGCCACAGGAGGAGGTGTCTTGCCTGTGCTTGGGTGGCTGAGTCATTTGAACTCCAGGAAAGCAGGTAGCCAACAACATCATCTTGACTGTGGCTGATGCTCTAGTGAACCTTGTGTGGGAACTGAAGGATCAATATAGCTTCCTTTGAGTGGTTTGATTTCTTGTCCTACTAATAATTTTGAGGGTTTGACATTTCTGAGTTGTGTAAGGTCAAAAACTTGGAATTTTTAAAGTGATTTTCTATCAGCATTGCCTCCTTCGTCCTGTCTGTTATCCCAGGTATTTTTGTTTTGGAAACGTCAAAAACAATGTTTTGTCAGTTTTAAAAATACCTCATGATCTGACAAATAAATTGAAATGAATGTTTTCATGAAGAATATTTTAAAAAAGGCAATTATCACCTCAGACATTTCTGGGAAATTGACAGCAAGTTTTCTCAAAATCTAAATGACTTTGGAATTAAAAAAGGCAAATTGCTAATGAACCTAAACAAAACTTTCTGACAAACTGACCGCAGTAACAGTGTTCCTGCCAGCTCTGAAAAAAGCTTTTATTTAAGACAACCTGAGCTCAGCTGGGTTTCCTGGAATGCTTTGTCCTTTCCCCAGGCAATAGCTTTTAAGTGGAAAAAGCAAATGGTGTCTCTGAGCCTTGGTATGACGAGTGGGAGTGAGTATCAAGAGGTGATTCCTAGCAGAATCCTTAGCCTGGAAAGTTAAATGCACACTCTATTGTCTCAATATAGCGTTTGCTTTACTGCTTATAAATCTGCATGCCAGAAAGAGGGCAAGACTAGATCTGCCTGGCATTTGAGGCTGATTTTCACAGCAGGCAGGACTGGCTCCCATTTACACTGCTGAAAATCCTCTGACAAAAAGGCAGTGGCTAAGAAACTTAATGTTAATTACAGATAATGTCGACTGAAATACCTGGAGGAGACAGGCAATAGCTGTAGTGTGTAGAATCCAAAGGGACTTGTCTGAGTGGCATTAATTTTTAATGCTTTAATCAGGATAAAATCCCTCTACAAAGTCTTAAGGGGAGTAGGACTAGTCTGTTTAATTTTTTGAATATAACCTGAAGGAGAAAGCAATAATTTCAGCAATCTCTAATGATGACAAAGTCCTTACCTGGACAACAGAAAAAACAAATCCCCCAGTTTTACCCAAGATATTTGAAACTGAGCTGAAGCCAGACAGAGAGCAGCAATTCCATTATCTTTATAAGCCATTCTGTAAGATTTAAATCTCTTGCACGCTCTTCTCTTTTTTTTTTTTTTCTCCTAAGTGAGACTTCATGCTGCCCTGATAGACACTTCCCTGCTAAAGCCGAAAGGTTTTTGTCCAGGAAGAGGCAGGTTTCTCCTCTCCCCTGCTGCTACAATTGTGTAGCTGGCAGTGGGGTGAGCCATGCAAGGAGTACCTGCACAGCATGGAAAGGGAGCAGTGACACAGGACTCTCTGCACCCACAGCATTTCTTCATCCTGCTCTGATAAATCCTTCCTCGACAGAACACAATAGCGTGGTAATAACCTTTCAAAACCTGGAGCTGTATTCTACAGGTGTGCGAGGCATATGGCTTCTCCCCTATTAGCAATGCAAATTTAATCAACTGGAATAATATTCAAAGGGTTGGCTCAGCATGAGCCAACAGCCAACAAGCAGTTGTCACTTTTCCCTGCTTTAGACAAACATAAGAAAGATCTTTGATTAAAACTTCAATTCTCCTTAATACCGATATCCCTTTGGATGAAAGGAACCGACATCCTCTAGAAGTTCTATTGTATTTCCACTGTCACTTCCCAAGAAAACTGCTTTTTATGTCCAGATTTCAGCAACATCAGAGAGAAAAATCTGTTACTTTCCAGTTGAAAAGCAATCCGTCACCAAACCTGCTGTAATTCAGCAAAGTGATAAAGTTCAAGTTCATCTGCATATTTTCCTGTGTAGGACTTCTATTGCATTTCAATTTAATTTCATAGCATGATGTTGTTTGTTGTTCCCTGGATTTTGCTAACAGCCTCAATATGCTGGATGTCTTCTCCTCTGTCTGTCAAACAACACCAGGTCACTGAGTTTATAGAGCAGAAGTCTAGAGTGTTTCATTGCCCTCCTGGCTGCATCAACACAACATGGATACCATGGTGGCACTCATGGGAGTCAGCAGTGTAGTCACCTTTAATCCATGTCATATCACAGGTACCATAACCGAGCAGGAGACTCCCTTCACTGACTCATTTTCAGCTTAGTGGAGTCTCATGCTGCTGGAAGGGTATGTCCTTGTTCCTCTGAGTATTTTTGGGAGCTTTGCAGTGTTTCCGGGCCAGCATGGGCCTGCCTGCTATCCAGGGAACTGGCACTGACCACATGTTACTGATGGAGCTGGTCTTTTTGTTCTGGCTGACACCAGGTTTGACCTGATAGCACTTCAGAGGACCTCACTGATGCTGGTGAAGGCAAGAGTTTCTTCCCAAATGGCTGTACCCACATCCTGTGGTAGGTAAAACTGCCTGTCTTTTCCGATTACTTATATAATGCACATGGTGCTGCACCCCAGGGTGGCCTCCTCTTGTCATCTGTGCAGTCAGAGGAAACTATAGCATCATCTAGTTGAGATATTGTGAGAGGACCGTAAGACATCACTTTAAATCTCAGATAATTGTGGTCACTTTATTTTTCATTCTCTTAGTAAAAGAAAATGTAAAATTACCACCGCAGATAATTATGACAGTAGTTTTCTTGTGTTCTTGTTCATTAAATGCTGATTGACAAAGGTTCACTAATGATTTTCCTATTTCAAATAATGCCATCATTTACAAGACTAGGAGCAACCTTTTTATTGAAATTCCTTTTATATAAAAGGGCCCTGCATGTCACATCCATTTGATCTTAAAAATATCAAAGTCCATCTAACTATTACAGAAACCTGAAATTTAAATTCCCTGAAGATGTAGAGGTAAATCCTGTGGTGAATAATAAAACAGGGCTTGACTTATTCTGCAGCCTTTCTGCTACAGTGGTGAGCAGATTGCTGCTTTGCCAGGAATGTCTGGATGCAGTGTGCCCTCATCTGCAGCAGTGGCTGAGGTTTGTTTGTGGAATATGAAATTATGAGGGATGTTGGAAGCACTGTGAGGAGATAGGACAAACCTGGGAGCTGTGTTTCCATGAGGGAAGTAGGAATATGGCCAGCTTAAGGAAAATACAAAGGTAAAACACAGATGTTGGACTTTAGCAACCAGCATCCATCTCTGTCAGGAGCAGAGAGGTGGCAGGCAGGTCTCTCTCTTCTCCTGGCATGCTGCTCCTGGGGCTGTGATGCACCCACTGCCTGCTGCTGCTGTCTGCATCCCTGTCTTCCTCAGGAAATGGCACCTCACTGCCCTGAACCTTGTGGATGGGGTTCCTCTCCCTGTCTGGGGCTCTGTGATTTACACAGGAGCTTGTCTGCAGGTCTGATGCCGCTTGTTCATGGGAGAGCCACTGGGAATTGTCCAAGCACTCCACAGGGCCAGAGGGTGGAGGCTTCTATGGGCAGAGTGGCACCTGTGGCCCTGAGCATGTGCTGTTGGTTCTGCCATCCCCCTGGCTGGGCTGTGGGGACGGGCAGAGGATGTGGGAGAAAGCAGTGACACTGCAGGCACGGAAGCAGACGGACCTCCACCACCACGACAGAGTAGGACAGAAGGGTGAGCAATAGTCACAGCTCACATGGGAGCTGCAAAATGCAGCTGGAGCAGGGGATGGAGGTAAACATCAGCCCTCACAGGAGGAAGTAAAGCCCTGTGGTTCCTGATGCATCATCACACCTGACTGAAGGGAGCAGAGAGGGAGTAGTGGCACAAGAAATGTTCCTGCTGCACTTCACAGGGTGCAGGTCTCGCTTGTGTCTCTCACAGAGCTTTTATTTTTGTTTTCCTGGGACAAAGTGCACTTCAGCATCTCTTCTTGCTATGTTGTTTCTTCTTCTAGTAGCCAGACAGGGCTAGCCTGAGTGCCTGAACATCTGTTGTGATTCTGGGGTTGTGGCTTGGTTTGGGTTTTTTTGGTTTTAATAGAACTTGTTCAGCACTGATGAGCAGTCAGCAAAGACTCTTTGGGCACTCTGCATCCCTTGATTGCTGATTTTTGTTTACTTCAACCTCTTGAAAGGCAAAGCACTTCTTATCTCTGCACGGGAGATGAAGCCATGTCTTCAGCAGCAGCCTACTTAAAAATGGTGTTTTTCTGATGCCTGTGTTTTCCCCTGAGAAAACATGAAACAAAATGGAAGGAGTTTAAGCAAAAAGCCAAAGTCCTTGGACTGTGAAGGCATCAAAGCTGAGCTATTTTCCTTTGAAAATAGTCTTGGGTGGGCTGTGATTATTCCTAGGTATTTATAATGCCACCCATTAGACAGGTTTTATCCCAGCTAATTTTGTCTTACATTTCTTGATGCTTCTGTCTATTATTTTTTATTTTTGATGCACGTAGCTAAATAAGCTCAAATATGCTCCCAGGAGAAAAATCTAGCTCTGGGAGGTGGTGCAGCCTGGAACCAGGATGTGCTTGCAGCCCTCCCCAGGGACCCAGTCTTCCCCAGTCTGGCAGAGTGCTTCTGCATTAGCTGTGTGTACCAGCAGCCCTGAGTGTCCCCCCAGTGCCACCACCCTATGTGCTCTTCTCCTCTGTGCTCTAAATCTACTTTTAAAGAGCTTTTGCAATAAACTTTCCTCCCGAGCTTGAATGTCTACAAACACAAGTGATTCTGCCTGTTCCCAACATGCTCTCATTAGCCTTGATCAGGCTAGCACAAGAAGGTAGTTCAGTATTTTATCTTGTCCTCTAAGCAAAACAAATGGAGTCCTGCAAAAGAAACAGTCACATGCTGATAGCACTGGCATATGCTTTGTTCATTTTTTTCTGGGAAGGAAGCCTCTCAGATAGAGACTGCTGCAATAGGTTTGCAGAAGAAAGGAGTAAAGGGTTAGTAGGGTCCCTCTGCTCCGCAGAGCTGAGCAGCTGCCATCTGTCTGTCTGGTGGATGTGGTCTTCAGAAGAAGACCATTAGCTGAGCCCATGTCCTGTGAGGGCTTTGAGCTCTGCAAACCCAACTGCTTGTGGAGTGAACGTGACATGCAGTGATGATGTGGCATGAAAAGTCACAGCCCTGGTCTTTAAGTTAACCAGAATAGCTTGAGGTGATTGATCCCACAAAGGGCTGTACAGAACTGCATACTTCTAGTGAAATTCAAATGTCATGGGATTGTCCAGGTCTTCAGAGAAAACCATTCATAAAGTCAGTCCTGAGCTGACCTGTGTTCAGCCAGTCCCTGTTGGTGGCTTTTGGAAGCCTCAAATACTTTAAAAATGCTTTGGGCAGAAGCAGATATCAAACACATCCCAATAGGCTGTGAGTCTGCAGAGAGGGTGTGAGTCCCAGGCTCACTAGATGCTCTTCCACGCAGTGCTGGGGGTAGCCTTATCCCTCCCAGCATCTGGTTTTTGGTGATTAAAGCAGGGAGGAAACATAGGATTTGCAGCAAAAATTGTATTTGTGATGTGAGATCTTGAATGAAACTCACTCATGCCAGGAGCAAAACCCTCATATTTCAAAATCTGTCCTGTTCAACTGGCCTCTAAATATGTGTCAGGCAAGAAGTTTTCCATTTTCCTACCGAAGTTACCAAAGTAGTTTTTTTATTGTTGCTTCTTATTATTCTCTTTCCATTTCTGCTACGCGTGAAAGCTGCTTATTTGCATGTAGTTACTTCATTAGACTTTTTTCCCTTTTTCAGATTTCTAGTTGTTAGTTTTGAGGTTTTTTTCATTTACATTAAATTTTTAATCTTGTAAATTGGCTGTTGTCAGGACAGCTGTAAGCCAAGAGAAAATAATGGGCTCCAGAAAAGAAGTAATGATATCAGAAGTGAAAAAGGTCCCAGCAAGACTAGCAGTTGGAAAAAAAAACCATGATGGGCAGATTTTGTATCTCTAGCTCATGCCAATCAGGAACTTATCGTGCAGGAAACCTTGCTGCTATCAATGGGGCGATTATGGTGAGTGTAAATATAACCTGACCTATAGAAGAACATGCTTCCAGTTTCATTCTTTGGCTTCAAACACAGGGAGCTAAACACTGACAGCTAAAACAATGAAGGGTGCGAAAACATTCACTCCAGGAAGTATCCATAACTTCATCAACCAGCTATCTGTGCCAAAAAGAAGAGAAAACAGGCAAACTGAAAAAAGAAATGTCACATTGTTACTGCTGGTGAGTGACACAGATGCTAGATATATTTGGAGCCTGGAACTAACAGCTACACTGAATGATATACAGCTGATTCGGGTGATGTATGAATACAACTCAAGCACAAAAATTCTACAAGACAGTTTTTCAAGGCAAGAATTGTTAAGAGATGCCCTTTACACATCACCAGCTAAGTGGTGTGTGCTTGCTGTTCAGAGCTACTGTGCCAGTTGGACAGCTGCCAGGCTTGTAATGCTGCTCTAAAAAGGATCACTTGCCATGCAGTGTTTCTGTTATCCAAACAGACTTACTTGAATGTTAATTTGTTCCTGGCTGCCAAGGACCTAATTCTGCAAAAAGCTTAGCCCCATGTCTGCTGGAGGGGTTGTTCCCATCCCTGCTCTGCCGGACTGGGACTGGAGACAGTGCTGGGGACACTGGTTGCTGCAGTCAGGGAGCAATCTGTCATTGGGATACAAAACCTCCTGACACAAAGACATTTCCTTCTTTCAAAGTGCAATGCTGTGGCCTTGGCAAAAAAAAAGGACAGCAGTTTTTCTCTCTCATGGGAGGTGACAACTGGAGAGGGCACAGGGGAGTTTTTGGAAAGGAAAAAGTCTCTTGGGTTTTGGAAGATGAGTGACTGCAACTCTGGTCCTTGGCTGGAGCCTTCCAGGGGACAACATAGTGACATCAGGAGTATGGGTGGTCTAGCCCTTGTGGCTCAAAACTAAAATGATGAGGAGCTTTCTTGTGCCATCAGCTCACTGCTCCCAGAGTGTCTGGCCACCCGAGTTCTTCAGAGGCAGGTTGGACATCCCTCTGGCTTGGAGGAGCCCTCAGACCTTCTTGCCATCCTCCTTTTACCTCGTCCTTTTCAAGATGGCAAAATAGAAGCCAGTGGCCTTGGCCTGGGTTCCAACAAGATTGTTTGGTATCTCCTTTCTAGTCCTCTCAAGCGTTTGCAATATCTTTTGATGGAAATCTATAGGTTTTCATGTTCATGTGTGCAGAAGGGAAGACAACCAGGGGATGTCCTGAACTGTCTGGGGCCTGCAGATGAGAAGGAAGTGAAGTATTGACGAAGACTAAAGCAGATGGAAGAGGGCAGCAATGCAGAAGGTGTGATGGGAGGAAGAGGGTGAGATGCAGCAGCTTTGATGTGTCCTGTTGCCAGCCTCATTCATACTAGGATTTCATTTCTCTGGGAAAGAGCATTGAGAGGACGCTGGCCTTTGGCAGTGATACCACACTGATGCTTGGTGTGAGGCACTGGATCCACAGGGGTGCAAGGAAAAGATCCTGATGTGTTCACTCATAGGTGTGTAAACCACTGCAAAGCCAAAAGGCACAGGCAAATCCCAATATTGGGTGGCATGTGTTTGACAAGGGCCTGGGATCTGTGCTGTGAAGCTTTGCTGCTTTGAGTAGAAGGTACCCAAATACATTCAGAATTAACTAAATCTTCCTCTCCTGCTTAATTTCTGTATCAACATTTTTGGATGCTTAAAGAAAAACGCAATTTTTTGTTGTCTGTTTTTAGCCAAGAAAAAAATGGGAGACTGTTCAAAATGTGATTAAATATTTAAAGCACAGTTTCTATTTAGAAACTGGCACTTTATCAAGTTAAACAACCCATTAAGCTCATAATCACACTCCATCTTTTGGGGCACAATGCCTTTTGCATCTTTTGAAATGAGTATTTGTGTCATCACTCAGCATGCTTGGAAGGGAAATTAATCTTCCATTGCATTGTTTCATTTTACTGCTGACTGAAATAATATTTTCAATATCTTTTTCATTGTTTATTTGCATTCTTTTTTTGACACATGACTTATGAAGGAAATTTGAAAACAAGTCACAAAATTGAGATCCCTGATAATCATCTACAACTCCCTAAATATTCAGCTTGAATATTCTACCATTGGTGTGGTTTGAGTAATTGCTTTTTCCCCACTAGCAGATGCAGTCATTGCAGCTTTGAGAATTGTTCTCTGGGGTTAGGTGATCAAATACTTGAAGATGTGGCTTTTATAAAACAGCAGTGCTCAGTTCTGGGGGATACAGCCCACAGAAAGCCCTCTGAAGGCCAGAAGGAAGAATTGAATCCTAGACTCCTGTAAGAACCAGAGATGTCAGAGCACATCCCAAACACTGGTTAACAAATAGGGGATTGGCATTCCAGGCATGAGAACTAAGGCTATGACTTCCCAATTCCAAGGACTGCCTCTGCAGAGAAGGGAGTGAGCACTCTCTCACATTCCATGTGCCAAGCAAGGATCCTCTCCATGTCAGCTGGATAATCACCGTAGTGCTCTGTTTAGTAAGTCAGGGTACACTTTCGTTAGAAGTGCAGTTGCCATTCATTAGCCTTATTGCATGCACAGTAACAGTGATCTGAGCAGAATTCTTCTCCTCCTTGGTCTTGCATCAAGGAAAATTTTCCTTTTTTTGTTACCTTTAAAACTAACTGGGGCAGGCTGCTGTTTCTTTGAATGGTGTGTTTGTTTTATATGACAAGACTGACTTAGAAGGAGGCTGCATTCCTACACTGCAAGATGTGACATTTTAAAACCCTGTATCTCTTTGCAAATGTTGTATTTTCCATGGAATGACTGCAAGGTGTGGGTTATTTGCATTAGGGGACTCACACTGAATGCTTGCAGGTTAATCTTATGGCATTTAACTATGGCTGTAAAGGATAGTGACTGCAGCAGCAAAGCCATCACTGCACTTTATGTGTTGGAAGTGATGAGGCTATATCAGCAGAGCAAGTGACTGAGCAAAATCTATTATTGTTTGTGAGTTGGAAGGCAGTTTGATATCAAGATGTAAAAGAAATGTGATTAAATCAGTCTTTGCTCTGTGCCTCATACTTGAAACTAGTGCCTAGCTTTTTCAAAGATGTTCCCTGCCATTGCCAACAATTCATTTACCAGCATAAGTCCAAGCATTGTAAGTTATTTCCTGCTTATGTCCCAAAAGCCTGGATGCCATGTTTTCTCAAAATGAACTATCAGAACACACACTTTCTCTGTCCAACATCTCCCCACTCCAATTCTTCCCCAAGAGATTACCAAACACAGAGTTTGCCATCATCTGGGAGTGATGTACCTGCAGCACTGCAGTTGTGCACTTCAGCAGTAGCTTTACCTGTGTCACTCACTTTTGTTTTCTTCTTGGGTTTCTTGTTCTTCTGTGGCAGTTGATATGAGGAGTCTGATCAGCTTGACCTTGTTTGTTGGTATATGATAAGCAACCTATACACTAAAGATCAACTCCAGGGGCAAAGTCTCTGAGGATTGCTGTAACTGCTGGTATTAAGTTTCTTACTATCTATTAGTGCCAAGCAAGGGAGCTTCCTGCTTTGCCTCCCATGATATCATTAACTATTTCTGTTTTCATATTGGCTTTTCATGAACCTCTTTTTGCCCTGATCAATATAATGGTTTCTTTTCAGTGAGCAATGTGCAAGAAAGCGTAGTTCAAAAAATACCCAGAGTACAGATAAAGCCTCTTGCAAACTCAGTTATGATTGGTTTCCTTTTGAAGCAACTCCCAGTTCACTGAGTATGAGGAATATTCACAGACATTGCTGTAACATGCTGGTTCATGGTGGACTGAAATGTTTCTTTCTCATAACGTGGTACAGCATCCATAACGTTACATTAAAATAATGCAATACATCAGTGGGCTATTATTTTTTTGCAGAAATGAGTACTGTTTATTAGATGAGATATTTCTTCATCCCAGATTTTCAGAGCACAGTTATTTCCTTGGTGAATATGAGTAATTCATGCACATTCCACTATGTTTCCTGTTTGATTCCAAGGGATATCCTTGCAGCAACTGGCCTAGAGAGTCTGGTCCCCAATGGGAGGCTGACATGACTTAAAATATAAAAATATTGAAGAAAATATAAGAAATAGGTAAATATAGGTGTTGTTATTGTCAAAACTCATAGACTCAGGATGGAAAAGATCATCAAGTCCAACCATTAGCCCACCACTACACCCTGTCCCCAAGTACAATGAGTCTTTTAAATCCCTACAGGGATGGTGATTCCATCACTTCCCTGAGCAGCCTGTTCCAGTGCTTTGAAACTCTTTCTCTGAAGAATTTCTTCCTAATATCCAACGTAAACCTCCCCTGACACAACTTGAGGCCATTTCCTCTTGCTCTTTTGCTTGTTACTTGGGAGAAGAGACTGACCCTCACCCCACTACAACCTCCTTTCGGGCAGTTGTAGAGACTAATAAGTTCCCCTCTGATCCCCCTTTTCTCCAGGATAAACATCCCCAGCAACCTCACCACAGCAAGTCTTACACTGTTGTAGAATGCTATTTAATAGTGAAATGGCAGAGGCGAGATGAAGTGTTAGCAGCACATTTGCATAGGTGGGAAAACCAAATGAGCACCGTTAAAATTGAAGAAAAAACCACAGTGATACAGCAGATTTTACTAGGTTACAAATTGGAAAGAGCTTAAATATGTATGGGTATTTTATAACTCCATCACAGGATAATTTAAAGTACAGGCCAAGCAGCAGTGAGAAAAGACTTAGGGCTATAATTTTTACACAGCATTTAGTCATAAATTAAATGTTTACAATATACTCCTCTCCCAGAACACAGCCTACAGAGAATAATATTCTGCTTCTCTGGAAAGTGCTTGTCTAGGTGAGAAAACAGGTCAGGAGGTGCTTATTTACCCTCTATGAAAGATTGCAGTGCTTGCTAGGAGGGGCAGATGGCAGCGGAGAGTGTCAAGAACACTCAGATATGACCCCAGGTGATGACTGGAGGCCATAAATAAATAAAATAAATAAAATCAATAAATAAGCAGAGTCTTGGATTTTGTTCTCAACACTGAATGTGTTGTGAATTGGGTACTAAAGCAAGATGGGTGTGCGTGTAAAACAAACCCAGCTATGAAGAGAACTATGTGCAGAGATGTGCTTGCAGCTGTGATTCAGCTCTACACTGGAGGTGGGGTAGGGTTGTGATGCCTCCCACACCCTCTTATGTCCTGTTCTCCTGCTACCTGTGGTGGTCTTCCAAGTAGATTTACTTCCTAAATAAAAAATACTGGACAGTAAATTTAAATTGCTGTAATAAAGTAATTTACTCACTTTTACTGTGTTTACTATAAACCTTGGATAAGAATAGATGTAAGTTTAAAAAGCCTGACTGCCTCCTAAACCATGAGAATGAGGGATTCTCTTGAGGGTGATAAATACTGCAAATTAAAACAAGCATTTCTTGTAAATATAAAACAATTTCAGACTGGTCATGATTTTCCTTAATTTTCACTGGTATTAAAGTGATGCACTTAACAAAAGCCTCAGTGCTTGACCAGTCAGGGTTGGAAAGCACACAGAGACTTGTCTTTCTGTTTGACTGTGTAAACCCAGAGCTAGCCTGTTCTACCATAGCAGTTGCAACTTTCTTCTTTGTTGGAGGGACAATATAACTATGTCTTTCTTACCCAACAGTGCAGCTGGAGGACCCATCATGCCACACCTGGATGTGGTGGATTCGATTGCTTCAGCAGCTCTGAACTGCAGCCCAGCTTCCCAGCATGACGTCTGCTTGAAAGGGGAATGCTGCAACAAGGGTGCATACCTGATTGTGTTGTGCTGTGCAAAGGTATGCTGCTGATTTAAACCCTTGTCACTGCAATGATGTGCATGTGTTGTAACCGCCAGCTCTTCTTTTCATCTGTCACCAGATGGCTGTTTTTGATGATTTATAGGATTATATTTCAGCCCTCATTAACCAATATAAGAGCATCTATGTGCTAATTTCATCCTGTCAAATATTATTTGTAATCAACATGCTGGTAGTTTCACCCAGTAGCGTTTATTGACTAAAACAGCAATGAGGCAGTGCCCATACACTGATCTGCTGAGTCTGTCATTAGAGAGCAGGCTGGTGAGTACAGCCCTGCTCAGCCATCATGTGCTCCTGGAACCAGCCCTGCTCAGCATCTGTCAGGTGAGAGAGCCCCATTCAGCAATCTCTACTACTGTCAATGGAATGGTAACACTCAAAAGCCCTGGTAATTTCCAGCATATTTAAAAGCATACTCATAACACAGCACTGTACGTGGTTATTTTCTTTTTATCATGCTAGCATTCGTATCTTAGGCAACAAAATGTTATTTATTTCAAGAGCCTGAGGTACCATCTGTTAGTGAAGCAAGAGAAGTATCAGTATCTGAGGGCACAGCTGGTCTTAAGGCTCCTGGCTTTGGGTGCTGGGACCCAAATTTCTTTTCAGTAATGCTTCCCACTTACCTCAAACTATGGAATGGTTAGAGGTGACATCCTCAAACTACCTGATGTTCTCTGTGCCACCAGAACACCTCTGGTGTGCAGTTTCTAGAGAAGATTCAGGAAACAAGGCAGGGCTCTTAATCCCACGTGCCTATTTAGGGCAAATCACTGTTGCCCAGAAAAGTACCTTTAAAACAGTGCTTGTCTTATGGTCAACTCCAGGGAGGCCAGAATTGGTGAGTAGAAATTCCAGGGAGCAAAAAGGCCACAGGACAGACTGCCCTACTTCCTGGCAGCTTAGGATGGGACTCTATTTTTCTCTACTGCAAAATAACTATGGTCATTTGGTGATATTTGTAAAACTAGAAAACAATCCAACTTCCCTGCAATGGGAGTGCCGAGGTGAAAGAAAGAAGATGGTGCTGGAGAAGGCTGTGCATGCAGGACTGAGGACACATGAGGTACCTCTGAGACCCAGCTTGTAAAGCCACAGGGAAAGCTTCTGGAGACAACTGTCTCCTCTCCAGGCTGCTGATGGTAATGCCTGGAGCAGGAGCACCTTCACTTCATCTCACACTCCTACTTGCCCTGGGCATAGAGTAAGGAGTGGGCAGCTGACCATTAAAGATTTGTTACAGGACTCACTTAACACTGTTGTACAAACTGTTGTGCCAGCCTGGGATGCTCATTACAAAGTCAGGCTGTTGGTGCAAGGTAAATAACAATAAATCCTGCTGCAAGAACAACTCTGTGGTTAGGCCCATTCCCAATATTGTATATTTATTAAAGTCCTCACTACTTCCGTGGTGAGGACTGGTGCCACTGGTACCCATCTAGATGAACAGATGGTGCTTCCCCTGTGTTTTATTGCTGCTGTCACAGATGGTGAGAGCTCCTGCTTGAGGAAAGCCCTATCTGGCAAGTGTAACCTGCTGGGATTTGGGATGAGGAAAGCAGTCTGGATGTCAGGTAGTTGCAATCTCCATTGAAGAGCCCATGACCACTGACATGGATGGGCATTCTGGAAGTGTCACCAATAGACAGGGCAAAGCTAGGTTAAGAAAAAGATGTCAAAAGCCTTCTGTGTCAGTCTTTAGCCACCTCTGATATTTCACCAGAGCACAGGCAGATTTACAGAGCGAGGGAGGCTTTTTGAAGTGCGGCAGCTTCTGCATTGTTTCTCTGCTGTGGGACAAAGCATGTGGCACTCCTCCTTTTCACTCCATCCCAGCAGAGACCAGTGAAACTCAGCTGGATGCTACTCCAGCAAAGGCAGCCTTGAATTGCCCCTGCTGTTCCTCAACTCACATCCAGCATCCACCCACAACACCTGGCTGTAATGCCCTGTGTTTGCCCAGACATTTACACTTAGGGCACATCTAACCTGGAGAAGAATCTTCGCCTGGGCCCTTATCTTGCAAACCCAGGTAATCTGAGCTTTTGTGCAGCAAAGCCATGTGTGGCTTTTATCTGAGCAGACTTGTATTAGAGCAAAGATGCTGTGGAATGCATTGGGAAGGAAGATTTTTGGAGTAATTTTTAGCTTCCTTTCCCCCTTGCTCCCTGGGACACACTAAAAGCTTTGTTTTGGCACATCATAAAAGCTGTTGGGCGTTTTGGCAACCAGACAAGCAACCAGTTGTCTTGTCCCCATAACCCCGCCTGCATTACCAGCTTCCAGCTTAAGCTCCTGTGCTGGCTGGGTGCATCTCCTGATGCTCACAGAAGCTGTCACATTGCCAGAAAAATGTTTCAGCAGCTGCAGTCTGACTCCAACTGCTCTTAAAATCCCATTTACAGGATTTCTTCTCTGTTTTGCAGGGAGACAGTCCTAAGCAATGTGCTTAGCTGCTTGACAGGCTCTGCTGGCAGCTTCAGCAGTGAAACTTGGCAGAAAAAGGGCAGGATGGCCCTTGATCCTAAAATACTCTTGTTCTTCTGTGCTTACCATTGATTTTACTGCTCAATTTCCCAGCAAGACTAAGCCTAAATAATTTAAAGGTAGGGATCTTTCCTGCTCTGAAAAGCTTCTTAATAGAACTGTAACTTGAAGGAACATTTTCCATTTTTTTTAATTGTAGAAAAAAGTCCTGGATATGATTATCAATATCAGCACTTTTCCAAAGGTCACAAGCCTAATATTGTTCAGGATTTGGTTTTATTTCTATTTTTTATATAATTCAAATGCACAAACAAAATAATGAGAATAAAATTTAAAAGAATTGAAGCAAATAGGCTTTGCTTCCACAGAAGTCTGTTAATGAGCAGAGTATTGATATTCACTTTAGGAATAGGCCCTTGGAAAGTTTGGTAATAGGATTTCTATTTTAATTTGTCTGCCTTAAATCTTAATTTACCTCTGCAGCATCTTGAGTTTTCAGATGAAAAAGTAGTAAAGAGGTTGTTCTTTGTGGAGAAACACTTCAGGCTATTTCTACGTGGTGGCAGAGGGACATGCAGGGTCCCTGCAACAGCATCCAAACTTCTGAGTGCCCTGCTCCTAACTGGCCATGCAGTTGCTCAGGGATGCTGAACTGGCTCAGTTAAAGCCTGACAGCTCCTTACCACCTCAGACCCTTAGGAATCTATTTTCATAGACTTTTATTTCATAGCTGGATGGAAGTATAATTTTTTTCAGGATTTTTTTTTTATTTTCCTGAAAAAGCTCTCACCATTTTTAAGCAAAGACCTGTCTGCCTCCAAATCCAGCTCAGCAGTCCGTGCTCTTTGGCACACTGTGGGCAGAGGACCCCATCACAGGGGGTACAAAGCCTCTGCGACGCTCACAGGAAGCTCTGACCAAACCCATGACGTGCCAGCAAGCTGCTGTTAAGGGGTTTTGCTGGGACCATCAGAGTGTGATGCCAACAGCCTCCCACAGTGTCCAGAGGGGAACGGCTGTCCCATGCTGCAGCTGGTCTCCAGCACCAGCAGCACTCGCTCTTGCCTTCCTGTTTCCCAAACGTCCCTGTCACTTAACCACGGCAATTTAAAGAATAACACTCAGATGAATTCTCAGTACCATCTGCCTAAACATTGCTTTTTCTAGGAAGTCAATTAAGCTATGGTGCTTCTTTGTGGAGAATGATGGCTGCACTCTGATGAGAAATGCACTTGATAATTTAATAGGCATTTTGTCTTTTTTCTAACAAGCTGTGTTGATTTCTGAGAGGTCTGCTATTCACTAAGGGAGGAAAATGTATGGACTGAAGTAAAACACAGAAGATTCATTAATGTGAAGGATGTTTCATCTCTTCAAACTAAAAATAAAGCTTGTGAGCTATTTGAATTATTGGCATTTCTGAAATTTCTTTATTATTCAAATGTTAAGACAGTGTGGGAAAAATGGCAGCTCTTTAAATTAAAAACAATTGTTTTGAAATAATGGAAATAAAAATGTTTTGGCTTTTGAAGTAAGAAAAAGAATACTTTCAAGGTCAAAATCAAAATGTTCAGTAGTTTTCCGGTCCCAAGCTGCAAGAGTGCTTCTTGACATTTCAGTTCACAGAGGTTTTAGACTGTCTTTGACTCTGGAATATGACAAATCTTCAAAGTCTCAAAGACAATACCATTGGAAAACTCTTTCCTACTCAGCGCTGGTGCTCTAACTGAGCATTCTGTGGGGTTGGTTATAACAGCCATGTGGGCTTCAGCTGAGAGCAGTGACTCCTCAGCCTGGTGATGACCTCTCAGATGGTTTCAGCTGAATTTTTTTCCATCTTTGGCCGCTACACAAGTTGGATTTTATGGAAAACCAGGAACTAATTCTGAAAATGAGTTAGTTTAGCAGCTAGAAAACAAATGGGATTTTATTTTTATTTATTTTAGAGTGGTGTTAGCATATCTGTGCACAGGCAGAGCAATGTTTGTTGGCAATTGGTGAGTGTACCACTGAAAACTGCTCCCAGGAGAGTCCTTTTGAGCTGGGGGAGAGCAGTGGTGTTTTGCTGAGCTGACAACTTTGGCCCTCACAACTGCAAGGGCATGACCAGTGCAGCTGCTTCACTCCTCCTCTCTGGGGGAACAGGGACCTGGGCAACCCCAGAACTGCTCCCTTGAGCCACAGGAAGAGCAGCACAGGGGACAATTGAGGTTGTGCCCTCACAGTGAGCAGTCCATATGCTGGATAAAGGTCCCTGGGGTGCTGGCACTTTCCAGGGTCTCTCTGCTCACCACCTGTAGGCAGACTCTGAGGAGAATTGACTTTATTAATGATTAAAGTCTTGTAGAATGGAAACTGACCCTGGATGAGTGATGGGCAAGGGTGTGGGTGAGCTGTGAAAAAAGGGAGAGCCTGGGAATGAGCCACATCATGAACCAACTGAGACAGGGACACAGCAGGAATCAAAAGAATGGGCCAGGATGAGGAAAACCACAGGTTTACATCTGGCAAACTCTTGTTTTGTCTCATTCCATTTTCCCGACAAAAGTTAAATATGGAAAGTAATGTGTCATCCATGTGGGGCCACATTTTTGTATTTACTGTAAATCCACCTGTGCATCTGGGAGTTGGTCCCAGCATGCTTGCAGAGCTGGAGCCACCTCTGTTTCATGCTTGATATTCACCAGAATGAAACAGAAATCCTGCAAAAAGCAACCAGCCTGTCATTCTTCTGCCACAGCATAAACAGTCACTACTCAGCAGGTTATACAGCACCTCCAGTGTGCCAGCAGAAGAGGTGCACATCCCTGTTGTGTTGCAGGGAGTGCTTCAACAAACCCAACAAATATCCACCCCAGCAAGAGATCACATAAACTGGTATAACCCCTTCAGAGAGCTGCATTGTGTTTCATCCAGGATTCCCCTGGCATGAATGAGTTCTGCCAGTGCCCACATAGGCACAACCACGAGAAGCATCATGGCACCAGGTCAGAGCCCTTCCTGATGTGCCCTCTCATACAGATGTCACAGGACTTGGTGCACAGCCTCCCATGTTGGTCTGCTCCTCTTTCTGCCCTTCCCTCATAAGCATGTTTTTCTCATGACTCGTTTTTCTCATGACTCTTTGAATCTTCTTTATCGCAGTTTAAGCCCCATCTGCACTTGAAATTTGTTATAGATCCAAAACCAAGAAACACTGTGGTAGGACTGCCACATAGGGAACCTTTTCCCTTGGACCAAATATGTGCAGAGAGAATCACGATACAAATCACAACAGTTCTGTACAAGTGGGCTTACTTTTGTACTTCTTTTGTGAAGATGACTCAGGGCATTCTGACGTTTTATAGACTTGACTAATGACTCACCTATAGTTACTCTCCAGTCTTGGGAACTTGCCTCTCTGCAGCTCAAAGGATGTCTGGAAAGAACAACCTCAGCTCACAGGTATGTAAGGCTGAGGGCTGAGTTGAAGGTGTCCCAGGAGGATTGCTTCTGGATCTCTCCTGCCATGCTACCAAACATCCCATTACTTTGCTTTACCATTGCCAGGAGGTTTTCCCTGGGAGAGGGCTGGGAAAGGCCAAATAATCCAGTTGACTGTAGCAGTTAGTAAACAACAGAGCAAACTTTAGAAAGGACATCAGGTTTTAGGATGCTTTCAGTTAACTTGAGAACACTATAAGGTTTATGTAGCAGTTAATAATGTATATAGGCTTCTAACAGTTTTACTGGTCTCTATATTCTCAAAGTTACAAGTCTTCCTACTGAGTTGAAAGCTCTGAATATAATGTCCTGAGACTAAACTCTGCTGCTTTTTGAAAGTGAATGTATCTAAATGTCAGAGAGAAGAACAGAATTTAAAACTGCTGGGATTATGCCTGAAACAAGAGCAAACAGACAGATTTCATGTTTAGGACAGTGAAGATATGTGAAATGGCCATCTGCCAAAGGTTCCTGTGAGCTCTCCAATGGTACTGTGAGGCAAAACAATATTGTAATTTAACCAGAGAGTGAGTAATACTGCTTCTGGCAGCTGCAGAGGAGCTGGAAATATTTGCACAGCCTACACCTAAGGATATTCTCCAGATCCTGTTGGCAGTGCTTCTATGGAAAGGTTGGGTCCTGGTACCTGGGCAGGGACCCAACCGCTGGGTTCTGGGGCTTAAAGGACCAATGTTGTTCTGGTGGTGCAAGAGATTCCTCACCCAAGCAACACCCAATAGAAGGCCCTAGAACAACACTAAATACCTTTTAATTGAAATGTATAATTTCGTATTAAAAAAACTCAAGCCACATATTAAATTACTGCAATAGTTGAGACAAGGCTGAATGAAGTGGAGCTGTATCATTTAATTAAAAGCTGCAAATTGGTTTTAGAACAGGATCGAGTCTTGTGGCTGGACAGGAGCAAACTGTTAGTCCCTTTGCTGGCATGTACCATTGGACACGACAAGGCCTGGTGCCAAGCTTGCTTGATTTTAATGGTTTTAATCTGTGTTTTATATGGCAAACCCCCTCCCTGCTCCTCCCCTTTCTATCTGGGAAATGACATCTTTAAATTTAGGTAAAGGCTGTAATTCCCCTGTTCCCAAAAAGCCCTTCTGAAACGTGTACACCATTCAAACACTGCTTTCAGACATCCCTTCCCAGGGTACAGACACAGCTCAAGGCCAAGTTGGCACGATTGTAATTCCAAGTGATTAAAATTTATGGTGGCTAATCTGTCAGAAAGTATATGTTAGAGCAGCATTTGGCTGATCAAGTACATTATCTGATAAGTACTGGTAACTTCTGCTGTGTGATCTACAGCCTGATTCTGAGGGGAAAGTATTTAACCTGCAGCAGCTTATGAGACTAGAAAGAAATAATAAAACCTAGTGTAGACTTAAGTGAAAAAGATAAAAGTTATTGAAAAGCAGCTTGTGAAATGGTTGAGTTGTTACAGCATCAGCAGTAATCAACAGCCCTGCTAAACTGCTGGGCTTGTGACCTTGGCTGGAAGTAGATATGGAATGGGGGTGTCTCACTCAGGCTAGCAAAAATGCAGGCAAATGAGGAGATAAAATAGCAGCCTTTCGAAGCTGATCCTGTTCAAAGGTAGCAGAAGGGATTTCCAAGGCAAATTTTTTTGCAAAATTTAATTAAAGTGCTTTGAAATTTCTGGGAAGCGAGAAATTGCTTGGCAGGATTGTTGGATTTTGGCGCACTGAAGGCTGAAGAGCAAGCCTTTGCTGGTGGCCAGGCAGCGGAAGTGTGCTTGGCTGGGTCTCATTTTGGAAAGTCTGAGGATTGCCATCAGCAAGGCATTCCAGGCATGGAGGGATAATGACAGGCAGGGAGCAGCAGCCAGCCATAGACAGGCTTGGTTTTGGGTGCTGAGCAAGCTCCCTCTTTCCCACCCTGCTCAGCAACCATATAAGGTTGCTTTGACTCATTTCAAAACTGTTCTGGTGATGATGTTAGTAATCCAAGCTTCTCATAGCCTGCTTGTGGAGAAATATTAAACAGTTTATGCACTTTTCCTCTAGCCTGCCACAATGTTATTTATGTTCCTATTTCTGCTGTTGAGGCTGTTGCACTGTGTGGAGGGGTTAGGTTTGGTACTGCTCTGACCACACACAGTGAGGACAGGACTTGGTGGCTTTCCCATCCCTTCTGCCACCTATTTGCTGATGTCATGACCCCTCGAGCAGGTGTTTTCTAGGTCAGGCTTCAATTTACTCACAGATTCATTCAGCTAATGGCCCATACAGTGCCAGCCTGAGGATGAGGGACTCTTTGCCCAGGTTTAGGCAATGAATCCAGTAGTTCTTTGCCATCACTGCTCACTGCATCTCATTAAGGAGTGCTGGGATAGCTTTGCTTTAGAAAGGGGAAATATGCTGATGAACAGGAGTGGTGGCAGGCTCCCAAAAGGACTTGTCCTTTCTTTTTAATAAGGTGGTTTTCTTTGTAACCTCCCCTCATTTTTAATAAGCTCTTGTGCTGTCAAAGCCACACTTGGCTATCTTTCTCATTTTCCATCTGCTTATGAAAAGGGCTTATGAGAGAAGAATGTTTAAGAGGAGATTCTGTTGAGAGTGGCTGCCCTGTGCAAGCAACCAGGGTTCTCATCTGTTTTAATTTGGGGTTTTTTGGTTGGATTTTCCAAAATAATGTTTCTGAAATGGGGAGCACATGCTGGCACACATGTATGTCCCAGACTCCTTTCCAAAGTGGACTTGCGGTGCAGGCCAAGAGGATTGTCATGGATAAGAACTGAGGTTTCAAACCAAGGTTTATCCCATGAATTGAATTTTCTACATTTTTTTGTGTCTATTGGAACTGTACTTGTATTGCTAAGTTGGAACACAGTCCTGCTGCCTAGCTGTTATCTCATCAGTCAATCTTTTTAGCAAGCTTTCTTCAAAAGACTTAAGTATAATATCAAAATGATTCATCTTTAAATTTGGTCTCAATGCTTGATTGTGCAGAGCTGGAAACTTTTGTTCAAAGCTGTCCCAAAGAGTCCTATGAAAGGCAGAAATCACCCAGTAGATCATCCTTACCATGTCCGCCTTGGAGTGATTCGTTACAGCAAAATGAAACTGTACAAAAGTAATAAATTAAAAAAGAAATCCTCTTCATCAGTACGAGGAGAATGTAGTCTCTATAATTTACTATGGCAGTGACAAAGAAGTCTGTTGCATGCATCTAACTTTTGGAGCCAGTAGAGATTTCCTACAGCTTCTGTTCTCTTCCTTCTCGCAGGACATTACCCTGGCTCAGAGATATTTGCCATGCCCTCCAGACCCAGCTCCCACAGTGATCAACAGGAGCTATAGAGAAAAAAAACAAACAGCTTATTATTATCCATATTTATTGCAGATGGCTCTGGCAGTATGGCAGTATGGGTGAATCCCAGTCAGGGACTCAAAAACTGGCCTCCAGAGAGCCTCTTTCTGTCTCTAGCAGCTTGTTTAAGTGTAAATCTCTTCCCAGATAAACAAGAGGGACCCTTGCAGTTCACTGCAGCAGAGTTGATACCACAGTGTGCAGTGGTGTTTTTGTTTACCCATGGGGATAAATGTGTTGTTGCAGTCCTCCAACACATATAGCATGTTCAAAACAGAGGTCTTATGAGTATTCCTGCTTCACTGCTCTCAGCAAATGACCAGTCATCTTATTTAATTAGAGAGTAACTCAGCTAAACCTAAGAAGCCTATTAATCAATGATATTTCTTAAAGCTTTGTCTGGAATAAATTTATATATTTTTTCAATTATAGGAATAGCTCAAATAAAAAAAAAAGAGCTTCTTTAGCCAGTATTTTTGCTTCTAAGAGTCTGAAACTTCCTTTTTTTTTATTTTTTTGTCTAAAAATAGCAATGAGCTTTATGAAGCGCTGCAGTGCATTCAAAACAATTCCTGGTAACCTTTCCAGTGCAATATTCCTCTTTCTCTTCATGATGTTCCTAAACCAACCTGCTCTGCTACGTCCTCGCTTGGCCGTTAAGGTAGAAATAATACCATCTCCAACCATAAGCTGCCCTTGAAATTTTAATTGGGTTGTTACATTGAGATGACATGTGCTTTCTAGCTTTTAATGTGTTTATTAAGTTGGCATATATGATTTATTATGTCCTTAATTATTAATTTTCTTGTTCATAAGTGCCTGGATTTTTTGTAAATTATGAGATAGGGAAGCATAATGCTGTCACAGACAAACCTTAAGTGAAATTAAGAGTTTGGCTTTTTAATGCAATTTATATTTATGAGAAACTAATACAAGATAATTTTAAATTATCAAAGTAATATAACTAATACAAGATGATTAAAAGAATTATGGTCAGATAGGTCCCATATAAACTGATGTGAGCAGAAACTGAACACCTGTAGGATTTAGGCTCTAATTTTACAAAACACTTTAAAACTCAATTTTGTGGGTAGGCAGGATATCTTGCATTAAGTCCTAGGTTTGCAAAAAGTTACTGAGCATCTCTCAAGGCTACCCAATATTCTGTTTTCTGTAAAGCAGGGTTTGATCTAAGGCAAAATTGAATATGGGATATTTTTGCTTGGACTCATGAAGCTTTACCTACTAAGTGTTTTTATAGCAAGAGTGTGATGAACAAGGCTGGATTAAATTGGTTTAATTCAAGTTCATAATTTCGGGGGATTTTTTTTATACAACCATGGGTGAAAAGAAAGCTCAAGTAGCAGGTCTTGTTGTAACAGGCCCAGATTACCTTGAATAGCAGGAAGTGTCATTCAGACAAGAAAAAGAACCAGTATTATACCACTTCAGTAAGTTACAAGCTCAGGGCACAGTCAACACTTTTATTAATACAGGTAAGAAATTCTGAGCCTTCTTGTAAAGGCACAGAAGTTATTCATGCACTTCCACAGCTCCATTCTAAATTAACTAGTCATTTTAAGTAAATAGAAGAAATCCATATGAATCCCCCTTGAATTAAATGTTCCTTTAATTCACAGCAACCTCTTTGTTATAGTATTTACACATGCTGTATTAGAACAGCAATGCTCTCATTTTGTAAGTCAAGTTCAAGGGGGGAAAAAGCAATAATATTTGAATGCCTATTTCAAACTGCTTCCTGACAAATAATTTTTTCCTGGTAGAAATACAGGAGTTGTCAGAATTCACTTTTCACAAATGTCAAGGTCAGCTAGAGGTTTGTAAATTATTTAATGGCAAGAGAAACTAATGAACCAATTAAAAGACTGATATAGAGGTTTGGCTCTGTGAACATGTTGGTTAATCATCTGAGAGTCCACTAAATATGCTTTTGATTACTTTCTTGACTTTCTTTCTGTATTTAATTTGTATAAATCATAGTCACACCTCAGTTTGCTAGGAGACACATCTCCACTGGGGTCTTAAGTTCTATACCAGTACGTGGAATAATCATAGCAATTATTAGACAGACATTTTAGATACACCAATATTGGTGTAATACAAAATGAGAATAGAAGTTATAGAGTTTGTTTAAAGAATAAGTTACTCAAGTGAATGAGTAGCTCTGGTGGACTTTGCAAACACTATGGGGTGATCATTTCCCACGGATTAATACCTAAATGCTGTCACAACTATTAAAACTTCCCACCCACACTCTGGAGGAAAGAGGAATAAGGATTCAGTTACAGGCATCCATGAAAACTTCATAATTTCAGAGCTCTGAGGATCCCAACAGACCCAAACCAGCCAAGGAGCAGGCAGCCTCCTCGCCAAGAGCAGGGGCCTGGCCAGACACTGGCAGCAGGAACATCTGAGGTCTCTTTCCCCAGCTTGCTCAGTCTTCCAGACTTATATTTAATGCCATGTCATCACCTTAATGTCTTTTCATGGGTTGTTTGAACCTCATTGCCTCTCACTGGAGAGGCAACAGAATTGCAGAGGCTGTACAACCTTTGCCTGAGGTTTTCCTGATGACAACTTCACAACTGCTGTTTCCTCTCCTGGTTTATTGCACTGAATTATTCTCAGTTTTCATTAGTGCACCGAAAAATCACAGGCACTGGCTCATGTGAATTCAGATTTCTTTTTCCTCTTCAAAGTCCAGCCTCATTCTTTCGTAAGAGGGGAATTGAGGTTTTAAGTCAATAGCTTGACTACATCTAATGTGAATTGATAGTAGACGCAAGCAGCTTAATACTGCCTTTCAGCTCCTTCACTTCTGTTGGGAACTCAAGTACATTCTTCAAAACGAAAGTCCCTCAGGCATGTGTTGCTCTGCTGACACACCAACAGATGCAGCTGATCCCTTTTGCTATGAAATACAACAGCCTCAGTTCAGCCAGGAGGGGAAGAGCCCAGCTGAAGATGACAGAGGTGTGAGAATAGCAAATGGGTGAGTGCAAACCGTGAGGACCCTCTTCCCATGCTCTTGGGAAGACGACACACCAACACCCCAGATGAGGGAAAGGGTATCCTGCATAGCTTACAGAAAATGCAGCTCAAGGATGTGAAGCCAAGAGGAAGTTTTCCTTCTCCCCAGTCCTTCCTATGGTGCCTGGATGTGGCAGCCAGGGCTGGACCACTTACCTGACAGACCTGACCATGGCTTCAGCAAGTGAGAAGACCAGCTCCCTCCAGGGGATTGATGACCATGGACACCCCCTCACAGGGATTCCTGGCCCCTGCTTATATAAATTCCCAGCTCTCACTCTTTCCCAAATCAAAATTACCACTAACTTCAGTGACCCAGACTGCCAGGTCATTCAAAGTCTTGCAAAAGGAATGATTTACATAAATACAGGTTCTGACCTCTCAGAGGAGGGCAGATACTTTAACACTGATTTGGGCAACATTTTAAAAGCCATTATAGATTTTATTTGCAAATCAGTAACTGCTTAAATGGCTGGCTCTAGGGCAAAAGAGTGATGCTCATGCTTATTGAATGGGGAAGGTGCTCTCTATGGTCAGCTGTGTTTGGACACCTTTTGGTTATGTTTCTGAGAGCTAACGGAGAGACTGGGTCAGTGCTAGCCTGGTTTTGCAACACAGACATTTTAATTGGGACTAAATTGCTGACAGAGCACTGGAACATGAGGATCACATATTTGTTTTACTCATCATCAACACAATTGGTGAAACCAAAGCAGATGATTAAAGCCTATAATAAAACAAAGGCATTTACAGCATTTACTACTAGAGGAGCAAGTGGAGCTCATTTCTAATCATGGAATCATAGAATCATTAAGGTTGTAAAAGACCTTTGAGACATCAAGTCCAATCATCAATCCAGCACAACCACCATGTTCACCATTAAACCGTGTCCTCAAGTGGCATATCCTGAGGTTTTTTGAACTCTTCCAAGGATGGTGACATTAGGGTCCCTCAACCCCACATGACATTGGAGTTATGGTCTCTCCCTCATCTCTCATGAGTTAAGGACAGTAGGCAAATCCCAGAAAAAGACCCCAAAGGTACACCCTATAGCATTTATCTGACCTATTCTTTTTTTAGTGTTCCCCACAGGACATTTCTGCATTGCCTCACAGTTCAAAGAAAGCTGATTATTTAACAGATTATTTAACATTTCCCTGATTTAAGGAATTAAGTTTTAAGGCAACTGAAAGAAAGTAGAAAATTTCATTGTATAGCAACAAAAAAATTGAGTGAAGGGGTGCAAAAAAAAAAAATTAATGCTGTGAACAGTGTTATTTATCTATCTAAGGGCAGCAGGAAAATACTGATGTCACTGATGTTCTGACTACAAAATGTGATGCCGTGTGTGAAGGATCAGAGAGCTGCTGGCCACCCTGCCCCATGGCCTGTCCCTGTGTGGGCAGCTGGCCAGAGGAACAGACTCACCTTTTGGCCTTTTCAGCTCCAGAACTCAGAAGCAGATATTTCTTTTGGAACACAAAGCTTACAGGGCTTCAGATGTTTTCAGAACCCAAATCAATGTTGTACTCATTGTACTCCTCTGAAATCCTAAATCAGTTTCTGGTTTTATGTCAGAAATTATATTACCACTGGTTAATTGTGTTGGTTTTCAACAGTTCACTCGCTAGCTGCAGTGCATTGCCCAATTTATCTCTGCAGTATCCCACATCCCGACCCTGCTACATTACCTTAAAACATAGAAAAAAGCACAAGAATGACAACAACAACAAAGTGGCTACATCCCTGGGAGCCCTAAGACCCATTACTTGAGGTGTGGTAACTCACCTGATTTGTGCAGTACTAGCAAGAACACTCAGGGAAAAATTAGCATCCTGAGGAGAGTACAATAACACCCTGGCCTTGGCTAAGTGGCAGCCTACACTAATATAAGCTAAATCAAGGAACTTTCACCCCCAGCCTGCCTTTGAGGATAATGGCACTACTTGGCCCTTTCCCTCTGTAGTGAGAAGCAGAGGCCCTGTGAAGCCTTCCTGGTTATCTGCCTTTCTGGTTTATGTGCATCTGGAGCGAGTTCAGCTGCAAAGAGACAGATGGACCATGGAGATCTTGTAATTCAATTTGAGATTGTCATCCAGAAGTAGTGGGGTAATTATTTTTCTAAATCTGTGTGTTTTGACAATGTAGAAAACAATTTAGAGTCAAAGAGGGGTCATTGACTTATTTTATTCTTGTTGTAGAATGACAAAATGTAAATTACTGTACCATCAGAGAGCAAAGTTGATGATAAGCACAGAAATATGTCATGTCTCTGTCCTGCCTGGAATGAAGACTTTACCTTTATGTTCTCTGGGTTCAGTTAGTTAAAACACAGGAGGCAGCATGAAAAGAAAATATGAGCTCTGTTGTAGGTGTGCACTAGACTGCAAAGAGACACAGGTGGAAACCAAAATTCAGGTGAGAGAATGGCTGAACTAACTCAGCATGCGAAGAGGCTGGTTGCTTTGCTGAAGGATGATAAGGTACAG